>JAQGCR010000058.1:0-11543 GCA_034699895.1 Chamobates voigtsi
ACAAGGAGAGTGTGTCCGCTCAACTCTTACAGACTGGTCGCCGGCGATCATCAATGATGTGCAACAGACTCAACAGACCTGGGAGTTGGCGCCGTGTGAAGATCTCTTGCCTTTCGTTTGCCAAAAACAGACCTGTCCTTCAGGTTTGACATGACATCAATAAAAAGAGCAAATTTATATGATTTTGTTGTCTACCCCTTAGGTTCATACCATTGCTCTAATGGGAAGTGTGTTAACAGTGCGTTCAAATGTGACGGACAGGACGACTGCGGAGACAAATCAGACGAAATGGATTGTCCCCGAAAGTGTCACTTCTATTTACAAAGTTCTGGCGATAAAGTGGTTTCCTCTAACTATCCGAACCGATACGATGGCAACTCTGATTGCAAGTGGACTCTGGAGGGCCCCGTCGGCTCAGGAATGGTCTTACAGTTTAGTGAATTTGATACCGAAACCAACTTCGATACCGTGCAGATCCTTGCAGGCGGTCGTACAGAAGAGTCGAGCGTCAATTTGGCCACACTTTCAGGTCATCAGAATCTGAGCTCAAGAATGTTTACGACCGGATCTAATCTAATGATAGTTAAGTTCCGTTCGGACGCCAGCGTCGAGAAGAGAGGATTTCGCGCCTCTTGGAAGACAGAACCCATTAAATGCGGAGGAGATATGTTCGCCACAACAGCTGCTCAGGTGATCACATCTCCACTCTATCCCGAACCATATCCGGGAGGATTAGAATGTGTTTATGTGATAAATGCACCGCAAGGAAAGACAGTTACCCTCGAAATTGTCGAACTAGACTTAGAGCCCGAAAAGGACTACATTCTAGTGAGAGACGGATCGGGTTCTACGGACCCAATGCTGACTAAACTGAGTGGAAATCTGACTAATAATATGCGTTATATAATGTCGACGACAAACAAAATCTATTTGTATTTCTACAGTAGTTTTGGTGACAGTCGGCGCGGATTTGCCATTAGATTCCGGGCCGGGTGTGAAATGGAATACAACGCCGAAGCAGGAAATGTGTCCTCTCCTGCATATGGAGTGTCAAAGTATCCGCCCAATCAGAACTGCATATACCGTCTCTCGCGTCCAACCGGTGGCTCCGTTTCAATACTTTTCAATGATTTTGAAGTGTCTCCTGAGGACACTCTTCAGATTTATGATGGCATCGATAGTAACACTGGTATATCATTACATCCAAACCGTGGATTCAGTGTTAAGACAAAACCCGTTGGACTCACACTAACCGCCTCTTCTGGAAGAATGTTATTATTGTTTAAAAGCAATGCCATGACTGCGGGCAAGGGTTGGTCCGCCAGCTTTTCAGCCGACTGTCCACAACTGAAGATTGGTTTGAACGCATTGGCCTCTTCGCGGGGAACTATGTTCGGCGCTAAAGTGACTTTCACCTGTCCCACCGGACAGGAGTTCAGTAATGGACAGACCAAACTGCAAACTGAGTGCCTTCAGAGCGGAAAGTGGTCCCTATCGACTATTCCCGACTGTCAGGAACGCTATTGTGGACCTGTGCCACAAATCGATAACGGGTTTGCAGTGGCCTCGACTAATGTCACTTACAGAGGAACGGCTACTTATCAATGTTATGCTGGCTTTGCCTTCCCATCGAGTCTTCACACAGAGTCGATCCGTTGCACCGATGAAGGAAAGTGGGAAAAATTGCCCCTTTGTTTGGCCTCTTCGTGTCCACCACTGCCCGAAACGCCGAACGCCATTCAGTCTGTTATGACCGGCGGTAACAGAAGTTTCAGTTATGGAACTATTATTAGATTTGAATGCGAACCGGGATATCACAGACACGGCATTCCTGTGATTGCCTGCACATCAGTTGGTCAGTGGTCAGGTCTTCCTCCTACATGTGAGCGCGCACCCTGTCCTCTACTGCCTCATATTGAGAACGGGTTCATTGTTGATACACAACGCAAGTATTTGTTTGATGACGAGGCTCGGGTTCAATGCAATCGCGGCTACAAATTGGACGGCCATCCGGTGATTAAATGTGGCGCTAATCAGACTTTCGATAATTTGCCGAAATGTCGAGACGTCGACGAATGCCTATCCTCTTCAGCGTGTGATTTGGCCTCGACCCAATGCAGTAACACAAATGGCGGCCACTTCTGTCAGTGTAAGGAAGGTTTCGAACCAAACCTCAACTGTCGTCCAGTCAGTGATTTGGGACTGACATCGGGTGGTATTCCCGACACATCTATTAAAGTATCGGGAATTGAAAATGGATACAAAAGAGCAGAAGTTAGGTTAGACTCAAACAGAGGCTGGTGTGGAGCTGTGCCCAGAGTTGGCGAGAACTTTGTTCAGATCGACTTAAGAGCGCCGACAGTTATCCGTGGCTTCAGAATACAATCTGTGCATCGATTGGATGGGACTCAAGCCTATCCCATAACAGTACGTCTACAACACGCCAATGAACTCACAGATCTGTTTCGCGATTATTCTGATCTGTCCGGACGTCCCGTTCAGTTCCGATTAGCACCGAATGGAGGCTCAGGTCTATCAATAGTCAATTTGCCGATTCCTTTAGAGGCGAGGTATGTGCGCCTACTTATAATGGAGTATGCAGTGGCGCCCTGCATGAGGTTTGAGTTGATGGGGTGCTCTCGACAGGACTGCACGGATATCAATGAATGTCTCGATAAAAACGGCGGATGCGATCAGCGATGTGTAAATAGCCCAGGTGGTTTCAACTGTGTCTGTAATGTTGGCTATGAGTTATACACTTCCAACGGAACGGCCGGTTATGACATTGCATTGACTGAAACTGGTGTCAGAGATGGCGATCTCTTCAGAATCAATAAAACATGTGTTCCCAAACAGTGCCCTGATTTGAGAGCCCCCACAAATGGTAAACTACTGTCCACTAAAAGCAAATACCATTTCGGAGATTTCGTACATTTTTATTGTGATTTCGGTTATGTTATGATCGGTTCCCAGACATTGATCTGCACTTCTAATGGACAGTGGAATGGAACCATCCCTGAATGCATTTATGCCCAGTGCCCTATCCTCGGAGATGACATCGCACAGGGACTGAAGATAGAACACGAATCCAATGAAAAACTGATCCCATATTTAAGTAATACAACTGTGAAGTGCAACGAAGAGGGCCGACCTCTAAAAGGAACTGCCACCTCATCGTTCCGTCAGTGCGTATATGATCCCAAAGAAGGCAAACCAGACTTCTGGTTATCCGGAGTCGATCCGTCCTGTCCTCGAGTCGATTGTGGATCTCCTCCAGAAACAAATGGCGCGACTTATGGTTTTCATGTGGACACCAGATATAAGGCCAACTTCTTCTTCGGTTGCGATGAGACGTTCACTTTGGGCGGAAAGACAGACCGATCCGATAATGTGATTCGTTGCGGACCTAAAGCTAACTGGGATTTTGGCGATTTGAGGTGTGAGGGACCCGTCTGTTCTGATCCTGGATACCCTCCCGACGGTCAACAGATCTCTACGAGTTACGAGCAGAGCGCACAGGTTTCTTTTACATGCAATAGACCCGGGTATGTGCCATATTCTACTGATCCAATCACTTGTGTAAAGAACGCCGACTGTAAAGTAATAAAACCCGTGGGACTGACCAGTGGTCTCATACCCGACAACGCAATTAACGCCACTTCTCAGCGAAGTAATTATGAGTCGAATAAAGTGAGACTCAATTCAGCCACGGGTTGGTGCGGACAACATGAACCCTTCACTTATGTGACCGTCGACTTAGGAAAAGTATTCCGAATCAAATCACTCTTGGTCAAAGGAGTGGTCACCAATGATGTTGTTGGCCGACCCACTGAACTCAGATTCTTCTATAAAGTGAGAGAATCGGAGAATTTTGTCGTTTATTTTCCGAACTTCAACCTCACGAGTAGAGACCCCGGAAATTATGGCGAACTGACAGTGATTCCACTTCCGGTGTCGGTCACCGCCCGATATATTATATTAGGAATCGTTTCGTATAACAAGAATCCGTGCCTTAAGTTTGAACTCATGGGTTGTGAAGACACTAAAGAAGAGATTCTCTTAGGCTATGATAATGGATATCCTATTTGTGTGGATCAGGAACCGCCTCATTTTGTTAACTGTCCAAATGGACCGATTATGGTCCAAAAGGGTCCGAATGGGTTACTTCCTGTCAATTATACGATACCGACACCGATCGACAACTCAGGTTCTGTCGCTCGAATCGAAGTAAAACCTCTTGGATTCAAACCACCGATGATTTTATTCGAGGACACAGTAGTCGAGTATTACGCATATGACAACGACGGGAACGTTGCTGTCTGTGCAGTCAATATCACTGTTCCTGATGAAACTCCGCCCGCCCTTCACTGTCCACAGTCTTATACCGTGGATCTGGTGGAACAACAGGACAGATATTTTGTAAATTTCAATGAAACCCGTCGTCTGATTAACGCAAGCGATGAGTCGGGAGAAGTTCGCATTCAATTAATACCCGACTCAGCGATGATTCCCCTCAAAGGCTACCGAAATGTTACAGTTGTGGCCACCGATCGCTTCGGTAATGAAGCGTTTTGTCACTTCCAAGTGTCAGTACAGCCAATGGTATGCGTTTCCTGGGCTCTCGACCAACCGGCCAATGGAGTGGTAAACTGTATGCCTAACGATGGCGGCAATGGTTTCAAATGTTCGGCGACCTGTGATTCAGGCTATCGTTTCATTGATGGCGAACCCGTTAAGCAGTTTGAGTGTCAGTTGGGTTCACAGTGGACCCCCACTTCAATTATACCCGACTGTGTGCCCGAAGACACTAATGAGGCCGCCTATGATGTAATCGCTTCGATTGAGTACAGGAGTGGAGGCTTCGCACCGCCCGCCTGTATGTCAGCCTATGTTAACTATGTTTCCAGTTATTACGCGTCACTCAACCAGATATTGTCCGACCGGTGCTCTGCAATCAACGTTCAAATGGCGATCATGTTCTTCAACACAACCATAACAATAAAACCGGACACAAACGGTCTGTCCATTGAATACGTTCTTCGTATTGATCCGGCAGTTCATTCAAAAATGTTATATGATTTGTGCGGTTCAACACTGGGTCTGATATTCGACTTAACGGTACCCTCGACTTCAGCAGTAATTGAACCCCTTCTCAATATATCATCACAACAAGTGGGCGGTTCCTGTCCTTCACTGCAGGCACTGCGTTCTCAAGTGATCCGAGGCTTCACTTGTGTTGCGGGAGAAATATTGAACACTAAGAACAATACCAGCGATAAAACGAATCCCCGGTGTCTTCACTGTCCGGCCGGTACTTTCGCCTCAAAAGACATGCAAATGTGTACACTCTGTTCACGCGGTTGGTATCAGGACTCGACTCGAGAGGCTTCATGTCGTCAGTGTCCCGACGGAACCTTCACCAAAGACATGGGCAGCAAAGCTCTCACAGATTGTATCCCCGTTTGTGGTTACGGCACATATTCAGCGACCGGTTTGGTTCCATGTCTTCAGTGTCCGAGCAATACATACTCTGGTATTCCTCCAAAGGATGGATTCAAAGAATGTCAAAACTGTCCCCAAAATACGTTCACATATAGCGCCGGTTCGACGACAATAAGCGAGTGTCGCGTCAAATGTCCGGCCGGTACCTACTCTGAAACAGGTTTAGAGCCCTGTGCTCCCTGTCCAACAAACTTTTACCAAGAGCAAGAAGGTCAAACTACTTGCCAGGAATGTTCGAGCAAAGAGAGAACTCTCCGACCCGGAGCTCTTAGCCGTGAGGCGTGCAGTGCTGGTCAGTGCAGTTCAATCACGTGTCAAAATGGAGGCGTTTGTATTGTGTTGAATCACGAGCCGAGCTGTTACTGTCCCGCGGGCTTCTCTGGTAATCTATGCGAACTTGACATCAATGAATGCATGTCTGAGCCCTGTTATAACGGAGGCACATGTGTTGACAATCCCCAGAGCTATGTCTGTAAGTGTCCGACCGGCTATTCTGGTCTTCAGTGTCAAGTCGTCCGAAGTGAATGTCGAAACGATACCTGTCCTGAGAAAGCTATGTGTAAAGACACTCCCGGTTTAGGAAATATCGACTGTTTGTGTCGGTCTGGATATGAGGGCAAGAGCTGTAACATCACAATAAACCCGTGCACTCACGAACAGAACCCCTGTCAGAACAGTGGGGTGTGTGTCCCACTATTACAGGGACGGTATCGCTGCGAGTGTCCGTCTGGTTGGACTGGTAGAAACTGTGACATCAATATTGATGACTGTGCAGAAGAACCCTGTGTTTTGGGCGCGCGATGTACTGATTTGGTGAATGACTTCAAGTGTGACTGTCCTCCCGGTTTCACTGGTAAAAGATGTCATCAGAAGATTGATTTATGTACTAACAGTCCCTGTATTAATGGGATGTGCGTCGACCGACTCTTCCATCACCAATGCGTATGTAATCCGGGTTGGAGTGGATCTAAATGTGAATTCAATTTGGATGACTGTGCGTCCAATCCGTGCGAAAACAACGGGGAATGCATTGATTTGGTCAATAGTTTTAGATGTGTGTGCGATACGGGATTTATTGGGAGTCGGTGTCAGCATCCGATCGACTCGTGTGAGAGTAAGCCCTGTCAGAACGGGGGCTCATGTTTTGATCTGTTGGATGGATTCATGTGTCAGTGCAGACCAGGTATGCAAACATTTCAAACATTTACATCTTTTTCACTCATTTGTCTCTCTATTTGTCAAAGGATTCGTTGGTCTTCAGTGTGAGGCAGAAGTAGATGAGTGCGGATCCAATCCATGCAATGGTTTGGGAACCCATCGATGCGTTGATTTGGACAACACATATAAGTGTGACTGCAATCATGGCTTCTCCGGAGAGTTCTGTGAAATCAATGAAGACGACTGCGCCTCATCTCCCTGTCTGAATGGGGGCACCTGTTCTGACTCAATCAATGGGTTCAAGTGTTCGTGTCTTCCCGGTTGGACTGGACATCGATGTGAGTCTGATATAGGAATGTGTGAATCGAGTCCCTGTCATAACGACGCCAAATGTGTGGACCTCTTCCAAGACTATTTCTGTGTTTGTCCGTCGGGAACAGACGGTAAAAGATGTCAGACTTCTCCGCAACGTTGTATAGGCAACCCGTGCCAACACGACGGCATGTGTCGCGACTTTGGTTCTGGACTTAATTGCACCTGTCCTTCAAAATACACGGGAGTCGGCTGTCAGTACGTATATAACGCTTGCGATGAAAATGTCTGCCAAAACGGTGCCACTTGTCATGACTTGGGTGACGGATATGCCTGTGAATGTGCTCCCGGTTGGACCGGTAGAAATTGTGATCAAGATGTAATCGACTGCACACCTGCTGCCTGTCCTCCAACAGCAACTTGTATTGACTTAACAAATGGTTTTTACTGCAAGTGTCCCTTCAATCAGACGGGAGAGGACTGTCGTAAACCAATTAATATCGATTATGACATTTACATCAATGACGAGAGTCGTTCCTCAAGTGTGGCCCTGGCCGCGCCATTTGACCTGACACAAGCACACAGTTTGACAGTTGGTCTTTGGTTGCAATATATTGAAGAGTCTATCGGCACATATTTCACACTATATTCGGTTGAGTCTCCGCACCTCCCCATCGGAAAGAGACCATTGATTAGAGCCAACCACAACGGTATATTCATAAGTCTGTTCCCCGACAGACTACAGGATGTGTTTATGCCTTATTTGGAGAACGTTCCTATTAATGACGGACAGTGGCATTACATTAATGTCATTTGGGACGGAAAGGACGGCACTCTAATGTTGGTGACCGACACGGCTGTAGCCGGAACTGTAACTGATTATGCGCTGGGAATGAGTCTTCCCCAATACGGTTGGGTCAACTTAGGTTCTCCTCTGAATGACAAAAATAAAGCAGAAGTAGGCGCCGGATTTCATGGTCGCCTGAGTCGTGTCAATATTTGGAACCGAGCGCTAGATATGAGCCAAGAGATACCGTCGCAGATCAGAAGCTGCAAGAATTCTCCAGTCATTTTCAGTGGTCTTTTGCTCAGATTCACCGGATATGACAGAGTTGAGGGCACTGTCGAAAGAGAAGGGCCGGGAAAATGTGGTGAACGAGTCTGTCCCACAGGTTTTACTGGCGATGACTGTCGTATTTTACAACAGGACAAAACACCTCCCAGTGTTCTGCACTGTCCACCAGACATGTGGATCGTATCAGAGAATAGTTCAACAGTCGTTCATTGGGACGAACCTCAGTTCACGGATGACTTGAGGTCAGTGCAAGTCTTGGAATTGGAGAAAATCAAAAGCGGAGAATCACTAAAGAAGGGAACGTATGACTTGAGTTATATTGCAGTCGACGAGAGCGGAAACTCTGCCCGCTGTGACTTCCAAGTTCATGTACTCAGAGAATTCTGCAAGGTTCCGGCCCCTCCTATAGGCGGCGAACGCGAATGTTCTGATTGGGGACCCGGGGGTCGATTCAAAGTTTGTAAAATCAAATGCAATTCTGGACTACAGTTCTCTCAACCGATACCAAAGTTCTACGTTTGCGGTGCGGAAGGCTTTTGGCGACCAAATGATGACCCGGAAAAGCCTCTGGTGTTCCCCTCCTGTGCGCCCAAACATTTGGCTCAAAGGATATTCCGTTTAGTCATGAATTTCCCGTCAACTGTCGTTTGTTCCGATTCGGGAAAAAAGATTTTGACCTCAAGAGTCACCGATAGTCTGCTCAGAATTGACAGGACGTGGAAGATCTGCTCGGATCAAAGTAGAGGCTCTTGCAAAGGACTCAATGTTAATGTCAAGTGCACTAAACAAAGTTCCTCCCGTACTAAACGCCAGTCCTCTGATGACGACACAGAAAACACAGACATATATAACGTTGAAATCGGTTTTCCCGCAAACATCGACCCTATTATTAATGTTAATACACAGGAAAAGGACGGCCTTCAGTCGATTGTCAGGAGAGCTGTGGTTGAAAGTGCCATATTTGACGTGAGAGACACTCTGCCAAATGTCAATCCAGACCTGACATCGTTGCGTCTAATAACGGAATATGCCTGTCCTCCCGGACAAGTAGTTATGGGAGACAGTTGTGTTGAGTGCGGTGTCGGCACTTATTATGACGAACCAACTCAAACATGTTTGAGATGTCCTATCGGTCAATACCAGAATGATTTGGGACAACTGTCCTGCAAGAAATGTCCGATAATTGGGGACAGACAGGGCGTTACTATAGCTAACGGCGCCCGATCTCCAGATGAGTGTCGCGAGAGGTGTAATGCCGGCCAATACTTCAATATGAATCAGAATATTTGTCGTCCCTGTGGTTATGGTCACTATCAACCTGCAGAGGGCTCTTTCACGTGTATATCCTGTGGTACAGGACTTACCACAAGAAGTCAAGAAGCGATCGCACAGTTCGAGTGCAGACGTAATACAAATATCTTTCAATTATTAAATCAAAAAAATTAATTTCAATTTTTGCGACTTTAGCCGAATGTATGGCTGGTTTCCAACTCTCGCCGACTGGCAATTGTGAGGCCTGTCCTATTGGTCATTATAGGACCAGAGGGCAGCCATCTTGTGAGCAATGTCCATCTGGGTTCACCACGGGTACAATCGGTGCCTCGACTCCAACGCAATGCAATCTCGGTTTGTATTGAATTTGTTTGACATTTGTATAAACTCTTATGAAAACCAATTGATTGCAGAGATCTGTGGAACCGGTCATTATCTCAATACAAGCCTCGATGAGTGCAGTCCCTGTCCCAAAGGCACGTATCAGGATGTGGAACAACGGGACACCTCCTGTCAGTCGTGTCCACCCAATAGCACTACGGATGGCGTGGGCACAACCAGTCAGGACCAGTGCAGTAATCCTTGTATAATAAATGATAAGATGGAGTTATGTCCGCCCAACTCTCAATGTGAGGCACCAAATGGTGGCGAAGACTTCCGTTGTGTCTGCAAAGACGGCTTCAAAGAGATCCAGTCCTCCAATGAACTCAATTATCCTCATTGTGTAAACATTTGTGATGAGTATTGTATAAATGGGGGTCGTTGTGAGTGGTCGCCCGGAATGCGTAAACCCCGGTGTGAGTGTCTGATCAACTTCTATGGCGATCGATGCGAACGAAAGTCAGAGCTTATATACATCGCCGGCGGTATCGGAGCCGCCGTTTTCTTCATTATATTTATTGTACTTTTAATTTGGATGATTTGTGTCCGCACTTCTTCGCCACAAATGACCAAAAAGATGTCCGTCCATACCATACCGACAGACTTTGCGCCAACTCCTGGACCACAGCCTAACTTCTATTATGGAGCGCCAGCGCCTTATGCCGAGAGTATCGCTCCGTCACATCACTCGACGTACGCACACTATTACGACGATGAGGACGACGGGTGGGAAATGCCTAACTTCTACAACGAAACATATATGAAAGAGTCGCTCCACAACGCAAAGAGCAACGGAAGCACTCTTCAGGGCATCTCTAATCCCGCCTCCATTTATGGCACTAAAGAAGATCTTTACGACAGACTTAGAAAACATCAATATATGGGCAAAAAAGGAGGTAATTATCCCTTCAAATGATTAATTAGACTAAATTAGCAAGCTACTTTTACAACATTCTTTTAGTACTTTATTGCTGTCTATTAATTGAAATTAAATAAAAAATTTTATCTCTTTTTTTAGACACAACCAGTGATAGTGAAGATCAAGGAAACTAATCATCTATAAGACCTAGATCAACTATGATATTAAAGCAAAGTTTTTTTTATAACTTATAAAAAATTATTATTTTTTAACTTAATTTATAATTTAATTTTATTATACATTTTCTTAATAAATATAACGACTATTTTAAAGAAATGGCGAAAACTCGCGATTAAATCAAAATATTATTTTTATAACATATAACCAAAATTGACCATAAATTGACCATAACATTCAATTGACCATGAACATTGATAATATAAACATAGACTATATATAACTATAACAATCAATAATAATATTTATGCAAAAACTTATTATGCAATTTGAGAACTAATTTAATCAAATGGTATATATTTTTATCAAAAATATTGTTATTTTGATTTTTTAGACGATTTATAATTAATGAAAATGTTTTTGAAACAAATCTATTGATATTATCGCAGATAAAGAGTTAAATAATCGCTTGAATTTCACTTTAATTTAAAACATTTGTTGAAATACAAAACAATTGAAATCAAAATCCAAAACTATTTGTCGACAAAATCGGCAAAAACTGGGACTTACCTGAAAAGGCCATCAAATACCTTGATAACATGATAACTTTTGTCAAAACTATACCATATTTTTCTGTTTAAAACATTTCTTCATTGAAACAAATCATTGTTTGTAAAGATGTTATCATAACTCAGTTTTTCCAAAATATTTGTTTGTTTTCCAAAAAATCATTTTTGTGTTAAGTTTATACGACTTCTCAATAATTTATAATAATTTTCATTTCATGTCTTTCTTAGGGATAAAATG
>JAQGCR010000059.1:0-11540 GCA_034699895.1 Chamobates voigtsi
ACAACTCAAAACAGATTGGTTTTAATAACTTTTCTTTGCGTTATTTAAAGAAAAATTGAGATTAAAATTAAATTCTAGTAATATATGAAACCAAAGTTTACTTCTCTTTAACACAAAGCGATTGATTGAAATCAAAGCCATTTCCCATCGAATTATTTTTTTAAGGTTTCAATGTTTTTATAGCTCTAATACCCCAAAACTCAGGAGAAGTCCAACAAATATCACAATAAACAAAATTTCATTAAATTTAGTGAATGAATAGAAGCCTCCCTTTCATTAAAGTCGAATAATCGGGTTTTCAACGAGAATTTAATCGAATGAATCACTATTTCGACAATAAATTTGTTTTTATTTTATCGCAAAAAGCAGTAGTTTTTACCAAAAAGTCGGCCAATATTTTAAAAAACTTTCGATATTTTTATATAAAATGTTAAATAACTTATATTTGATTAAAACTGAATTTAAAGTAAAGACAAATGAATTAATACAAGGAATACCTATCGCTTTATGTATCAAATCAAACAATTTTAGATCAAATGCTTATTTAAATCTAAATAGTGATTATACTAGTTTAAATTGAGAATAACTAGCTAAATTATAAATTAAAGGGTGAGGGAAGGGCTCAAATTGATAACTAATTTTAAAACTTCCTCTGAAAATGTTATTCTATGAAAAGAGTCATAACCTGAGTGTAGAACAAGAATATAACCAGAATATAACCTAGAATAAAGTTATATTTTCCAAATGAGCCAATACTATAATATACTGTAGAATATCATAGATTTTTGGAAATATTGGAAATACAGTAGTAATCAAATCAAACACATTTGGATGCAATTAAATCAATTGAAACAAGTGTTTACTTTTTGAAAATTTATTTAAAATGCGTTCAATTAATATGAGATTAAATTCAATGATAATCAGAAAATATATTATATAATGAAGTGCTTACATAATACCAATGGGTTGTTCCGATCCCTGAATGGTTCCGATAACTGTACCATCTCTTGAGTTCTGAACCCAACCGAAAAGTCCCAATTCGTTGGCTTTTAGTTTAGTGAACTAAAGGATATTTTATATAAATATAACAATATTTTAAACATAAATAAAATGAGAAAACAATAATAATTATTATATTAATTATTGAAACCTTTCTGAAGAAAACCCCTAAACGTAAAGATTGAAAAAATGATAAAAACTTTTTAAAACAAGTTTTGACAAATGAGGCCAAACATACCTTGAACTTCACCAAACACTTTATAGTCAACAGATAAGAGTCGTGAAGAAGACATTTGAGTATTGGTTAAAATCAAGCAAATGATTGAGATTAGTGTCAAACCAATGATGACATTAAACAATTCAATTGACTTTAATTGTGTCCACAATTTGTTTACAAACATTACTACAAAACAGTTTTTTATTTTGGAAGACGTTTTCATATGAATTGTTAAGACAGCAAACGCTTAGATTCACTACAAGTCATTCATATGACAAATAGTAACTTAAAGACAGATCTTTTGAAAATTGGTTTAACTCTCAGTTTAAGACAGACAACAGTTAACACATTTATGTAACATTTCGTAAAATTCTGTACATTTATTGTTCACAAACAAAATGACATAAATATGACTAAAAAGAAACCCAATCCAGAAGTAAATACTGTTTTCAATAGAGTATTGAAAGAATGTTTGGCCCACTTTTGAATTGAATGACTATATTTGTGAGTGAGTTGTTTGCATTGCATAATCGACACGTTATATGATTTTTGATTGCATTTAAATTTTAACCAAATTTGCCGTCACTTCAGATATTAAACCATTTTTTAATCGATTACTTAATAATAATAAAATGTTTTATTTATACAAAAATTTCGTCAATAATTGGTTTCATTAAATCAACTCTTTTTCGATGAGTTATTTATATATCGAATAAATTGTGAGACAAATAATCTTGATATTTTGAGAATGTCATTCAGACGTCTTGTCAAATATGCGACAGTACTGGGCATCGGAGGCGGTTCTGTCCATGTCTTACATCAAAATGATTGGTATTTCAAATAAATTGTTTTTCTTCTCATTAAAGATCTGATCGAAGAAATTGTATAACTATTTGATAATATTAGGGACATCCGTAATGTAGGGCTCTTCCGCTTCGGTCGGGCGGCGGCAACAGTCGGCCGAATAGCTACTGACTATAAGTTTAGTGTCGCGAATCTTAAGGACTCTTCGCCCGAAACTCTTGAATTATGGTCTAAAACACACCAAAGATCAGCCGATCGTCTGTTAGAGTTGTGCTGTTCTAATGGCGGGGTTTTCATAAAAGTTGGTCAACATATCGGAGCTCTCGAATACTTAGTGCCTAAAGAGTACGTCAATACTCTCAAAGTCCTCCACAGCAGAGCTCCGCGTTCTTCGGTTAAAGACATTAAAAGAGTAAATCTATTAATAATTTCACTCAAATTGAATCGCTTTTCAGTTTTAATAAAACTTTGTTTTTCAGGTAATTAAAGAAGATATCGGTGATCCAGATCAGTTGTTCGCTGAGTTCGATGATGAGCCTATAGGCGCCGCCTCATTAGCACAGGTGCACAAGGTCAAACTGAAAGACGGCCGACTGATGGCCATCAAAGTACAACATCCGAGAGTCAAACAACACAGTTATGTCGATATGAAGACAATGGATGTTTTGGTCCATTTGGTCGATAAGATATTTCCTGAGTTTTCATTGTTATGGTTGGCTGAAGAGACCAAAAGAAATCTTCCGCTCGAACTCGACTTTATAAACGAGGGCCGAAACGCGGAACGTTCGTCCCGTTCTTTCTCTGACTATACGTGGCTTAAAATTCCTGCCATCGAATGGCAATTCTCTTCGCCACGAATTCTAACCATGGAATACATCGAAGGCGGAGAAGTGACGGACAAGAAGTATATGACAAAACACGGCATCGATTGTCGAGAGATATCGCATCGGTTGGGACTTATGTACAGTCGAATGATATTCATTGAGGGGAACGTTCACTGCGATCCACACCCGGGTAATATTCTGGTCAAACGTCTTACTGATGGCAGTCCTCAAATCATTCTTCTGGACCACGGATTATATACTGTAATCAAATTTATATAAATTTTTAAAAAACATTTAATTGTTTATCAAATTATACAGCAATTGACTGAACAGTTCCGACACCAATACAGTCGGATGTGGTTAGCGGTGATTAATGCAGACGTTCCTCAAATGAAAATATGGGGACAAGCTTTAGGAGTGGGTGACCTCTTCCCTCTATTGGCCTGCATTATGACTGCAAAGCCGTGGAATGCAATCGAAAGGGGTATCGACAGAGCCATCGATAAAGAAACCAAAAAAAGAGAGGTTTTAAACAAATATTTGTCTTTAAATTAATTAATATTTTTATTTTCATTGACTGAAAGTCTGGAGAACTGAAAAAGTATGCGTCGATGTATTTGCACCAAATATCAGATCTTTTGGCGAAAGTCGACCGACAAATGCTTTTGGTCTTCAAGACTAATGACTTATTGCGTTCAATTGACTTCGCTTTGGGCACAAGTGGTGAGCGTCGGTCACTCATAACAATGTCCCGCTCCTGCATAAGAGCCGTACACTCAGAACAGTTGAAACAAAGCAATCATTGGTACCAAAGAGTCGGTATTCATATTAGACAACAATGGCTCGAATCTAAACTCACTATTTATTCGCTATACTTATGGTTAACTGTCCTTATCTGGGGTTCAGACTATTTATAGCTTAAGATTAGTCACAAATTTGACATATTTTTGAAATTCTCAAAACAATCAACGAATATATCAATAAATTTATATTAGATTTGACTAAAAGTTTACAAATTTTTAAAGTTTTTGTTTCGGTTTTGGAACTCATATTATTAATATATATTAATTATATTAAATTATTTGTTTTTCTTATTTTATGTTTTGTTTTAATAAAATTAAAATGAATTCAATTTAAATATTGTCTCAAAAATAATGGGTTTATATTTCATCACAACTTTTGAACGCATTATTTGTGATGAAAGACATCATTGAATCTGTTTTAAGACTTAAGTCTCATTCAAAACAAAAGGAAGAAAACGCTAATCGGTTCACGACTTAAGACTTATTTTAAATGCATTTCAATTGCTTTTAATATGACGTTAAGTATGAAAAGGTACCAAACTTTGGGTCAACTTTTCTCTGTAAACATTTTAAAGACCTTTAAATTTTAAACCTCTTTATTAGAGTTGAGACCAAATGAAAGACAATTATTATTAAAAGTGAAACAAAAAGTTATTTACATTTGATTTCGCAATCAATTCATTGATTTATTAATCAATTTATTGATTTAGTAATCATTTGTTTTTCGGTATTAAGTATTTGTTTAAACAAAACAATGAGTCAAACAAATGTGAGTTCATCTCAAGAGGTATTGTTTTCGTCGCAGACATTCAATGAAATGAATGACGAGTTCCAGCCCTCGACTCAAGAGATAAACAATATTCACACTCAGGAGGCGTCAAACGCTTCCGATTTCTTCGACAATCTCCGTGAGAGTCAGCTCAACAGTCAGTCCATTGCAGGCAATGATTCATCGGTTTTGCATTCAAATGAAAATCAGATAAAACGTAAGCTTTCATTGATTTTAATGTTTTTCATATTTTCTGATGAAATGCTTTCCATTACTTCAATGACTCAGTTATTGACAAAAGCCTTGAAATTAATTCTTCAAATTGTTTTCAATTGAAAAATAAGTTATCACTAAATCGTTTCCGATTAACATTTCATATGATTTCCTCACTTTTATTCGCTGTTATTTTCAAAATTAGTAAATTACCTTGCTCATTTATCACGCTTTCAATCTGTTTTGATCCTTGTTTTGATAAATTAAATAAAAAGTTTTACCAATTGTAATGAGCATGTTCATTTGTGGTCAGTTAACTAAACTTAAATTACTTTTAACTCAAACTAATTTTGATTTGTTTTCTCACTTCAGTTGATTTGACTGACGTTTCGATCGACGATTCGGTAAATGATTATCAATTCGTCGGAAAGAAGAAAAGGGGCCGAAAACGAAAGATCAGAACTCCTGAAGAAATGCAAATCCATTTAATAGAAAAGAAGGAAAAGAACAGATTAGCCGCTCAGAGGCTCAGACAGAAGAAGGGCACCGAAGTCGCCAAATATGATAAGGAAGTCCTCCAATTAGAGGCCAACGTTCGCGCGAAGAGACAATTCGCGGAACTCATCGAAAGTAATGTCAATCAATTGAGAAACAAAATTTCGGTTTTGTTTGGAAAGAATTTAAACACTATTAGTATAACTGAAGGCCATTCCCTCAAAGACACCGATTCATCCAAAAATGATGATCTTAACAAGGACATTATCATTATCAGCGAACAAAAACCCAAACATTTGAATAAATTGGAAACTAAAACAATGGACGCATCGAAACATTTGTTTTGTATTTCGCGTTAAATGAGTGATGGCTTAAGTCTGTCGATAATTGACACTAAAATTACTGTCCATTTGAGCTATTCTTCCAATTGTTTTGAATAACAGAATTGCTTAACAATTAATTGTAATTATAACTAAAATTAAGTGATTGTGATTTGACTCAAAAATGAATGCAATTATACCCGAACACAATTATGTTAAACTCCTTTTCTTAAATTCGCATATAATTGAACTCAAATCTTAATTATCGTCTCATTTATTGACTTCTTTACAATCATTTATTCAATTGATTTAAAAAATTCAAAAATTGAAATAATTTTAATTACATTCAAAAGAAATTTAGAAATTCTTAAAGAACTTGAAAATAGTTTAAAAAATAACTGAAATTATATTCGGATACAATTACACCCTTTTTGTGAATATCACTTATAATTGCAATTAAATGTCCAAGAATTGGATGTTTGTTTGGTTTCTCTTATATTCAAAAATAATTTTGAGACAACTTTTTTGTTTAAATAATTATTGAGTCAATCATTTAATCGAAATATTTTTCTTTTTGTAATTAAAGTTCAAATATTCGTTCCTTTTGTTAATTGAGTCAAAAAGCAAATCAATTTGAGATTTGTTTTGTTTTGTTGTTTGAAATCATTAGCCATTCATTTATTGAACATTTCTTCAATACTCGCCATTATTTTGATAATCATTTAATTATTAATTATTTATTTTGTGAGAAAAATGTCTTCTCTAAGATTTGCTCGATTATTATTGGATACAATTTGTGAGATATAGGCTATAGTTTGTAATCAATAATTATTTTGTAATTTATATAAAAGTAATGAATGAAAAAACACTTTTTATGTGCCTTTAAGTCAACTCTAATCGTAATATTACTTATATTTTGTTTTTTCGCAAATATTTGTGTAATTCTCCAAATTTAAGGATATTTTCATTAAAAAATATTTTCAATTATATTACGAATTGATTGAAAAGCTATTAAATCTCGATTTTAATTAAATAAATAAAAATTTTGACAAAAAATGTGTTTCTTATTATTGTTGAGAATTTGCATTCAATTATCAGATATTAATGGATCTATTTTTAAATAAATAAACATCTAGGTCCTAGAATCTAGGAGCTAGAACATTCATAAATTGGAATTTATATCTTGTTCATCAATACATTTCTTAACGTTCAGTATTTTCTCTAATAAATAACACCTGAGTTATGAGATAATCAAGTTGAAGCACTTAAATTGTCAAGTACCAATTAATAATTTTGAGTTAAATAACAATAACAAAAAAATATTTCCAAATATGTTTTCAAAGGGAAAATAATTTGGTTTTTAGCCAATAATTGTTTGATTACTAAAAATAATATTTTCCAATGTTTTCGATTTAATTACATATTATTTAATTTGCATTTTTATTGCAGTAAATCATTAAATATAAGGGAATTTCAATTAAATCATTAAAATATCAGCAAAACATTCCCAAGAATCAAAACAAAATCATTTCAAAAACATTTTAACGAACATTACACTCAGAATAAAATGTTTATGGAAAACTCTTGAGCTAACCCTTTTTAGGCCAATCCTCTCTTCGGAAAATCCACTAAAAAAATCCATTTGGAACACACATTAACTTCTCAAATACTCACATAATTCCTCTCTTTGGAAAACCAAATTTGTACGGAAAAATACAGCTGTTTTCCTCTCCAAAGAAAACACTATTTGATTGTGAAAACATTTATTTGAAAATGAGATATAAAAATATGGCCGCGGCTTACAATGAAAACAAAGGAAAACAAATATTTTATTAAAACTGAAAAACATTAAACATTTTTTATGAAAAAATCCTGAATTAAAATATTTTAATTCCGTTGAAAAATGTATTGAAATATCAGTCTTTATATCAGTCTTTATATCAGTCATTATATTTATCTGAAAATAGTTTAAATTTTAAATAAAATATTTTATTTGAATCAGAAATACCTTTTGGAGATCTGTTGTTATAATCGCCGATTGAATAGTTCTTCAAATAAATATCTGTTTTTTGATGAAAAAATGAAACTATTTTTCAATAAAATATTTTATTGAAGACTACTTACTAATTATCGAAATATTCCTCGTTTTCTTAGTATCCAAATTACTCAGTTTGTCACCACTTTATCTGAAATAAAAGCAATTAAAATATTTTAATTGTCCATTAAATCAATTACCAGTTATTTGGAGTCACACAACAAACAAAGAAATTTTTGAAACAAAAGTCAAACAAAGAGACGACTCACTGAATGCTAAAATATTTTAGCATTCATTGTGTTTCTCAAAAAAATGTTTCTATTGGTTAATGAAATGAAGACTTCAGTAATTACGTAAAGTTTTGTTCGATTTTCTTTAAAATAAACATATCTTACATATAAAACGTAAAAGTGATTTAAAAAACTGTGGTTTTCCGAAGTGAGGACCGGAAAACAATTCACTACTTCAGAAAATGGATGAATTCCTCGCATCGGATGACACACGACTATATGTTTTATTCTGAGTGTAATTTATCTGACTAATATCATTAATTTTTCCATAGTTTGTGCAAAACATGTGACTTTTACTTTTGTAAACTTTGTATATTTTCACATTTTATAATTTCATACTGTTAAAACCTCGGTCCCAACTGTGTGAAATTAGACAGAGTTCACTGTATTGTTTTAAAATTTGACTTATTTGTAATTATTAAGACCAGAGCCGGTCATCTAGCTAAAATAAATTAATTAGTGCTAGTTAAAATTATTCAAATAATAATTAGTATACTAAGCTAAATAAGCAATCTAAAATAATTCACTATGGATCGAAAAAATCCGAAATGGCCCTGTGATTTTTGTAAAATTTAATATTACAGGTATACTATGGCAAAAGTTTTAAAATAACCTTCGAAAGTTTAAAGTTGAGAACATTTTTTGCGTTGCTTTTTCATACTTTTACATATCCATATAATTTCAGTTTTTGGTGATATTTTTTCAACTTTTTGGTTTACAAATTATAAGTGTAGTTGCACATGGCTAATTTAAATAAAACAACTACCGTATTACCTCGCTTAACGTGGTATGTCAATGAATATTTTCGAAAAACTGTCCTTATGAAGTCTATGTAAAATTATCATCTTTTTGATAGTTACATTGAATTAATTATCAAAATACTGTAAAAGTATACACAACTAAATCAAAAGTTAATATTGATATTAATGACATAATTAGATGTTTGAAAGAATGTATATTATCCTCGTTACCAGTTTGTGATTGGTTAGTATTATCGTATGATTTTTGACTCAATAAAACCATCTGTTGATTCAAAATTTATAAATAGTGACACACTTTCTGAATATTAACAATTGAAGTCTCAAAGATATTATTTTATGAGAAAAAATGTTTTATAAGTTTTCAATAATATTTTTCAATATAATATTGTTGTTGAGTGAAAGTGCACCACAACCACAATATATGGGACAGGGTCAAACAGCTCAGTATCCATACGCATCTTATCAAATGGTTAATAACGACGCTTCGGACAATTTAGGAAATGACCCTCTCTTTGGCTACAATTATGGAAACGGAGAGTAAGAAATTTTCACTACAATTACAAGAATATTTTTTTAATAGTTTCGTCATTCTTAAAAAAACGACAAAACTATCAAATAACACGCATTTAAATCTAAACATGTGAATAAACAAGGCTGTTTGAGCAAACAAATTTTCTCACTACATTTACAGATATCAATCTAGTATAGAGATGGGCTGCTTTTCCTTACCTTAACCTAACCTATCCTGACCTAAACTAACCTTATCTAACCTACGCAAACACCTAGAATTAACATAAGGAAGGATTTTCATCCTCAGCTCAAAGCTAACTGTGCTATTCTATTAACCCATTATCATAATATCTGGTACATACCAGCCCCCACCTCTCCATAAAATACATAGCCAACCCCATACTATTAGGCTTAAGGGCTTAGCGACAGCATTCTCTTGAAAACTCTATATGTTTAACATTAGCCTGTTGTTAATAAAGAGAAATTTTCTCATAGACTTAACATTAGGTGGGGGAGGGGCGGCCGGCGTGGACAAAACTATATACTATCTCACTATGTAAATGTAGTGAAAAATGTCAAAGGCAATGTCAATTTTGTTTTCTAGTGAGACAGCACAGCTTGATAAGCTTTTATAGCTTGGTGCTCTCTCTTTAATATTGACTCTCTTATAATAAACATCCGTTAAATTTTCCTAAAATTTAATGTTTTTGTAAGCGATCGCATTAGATTTAATGTACCTCTTTTGCTTTGTTTGAAATGACTGCTTTCCCCTATATTTTGACCCCTAATTATTTGACTATCGATGACATACCTGAGCATCCTATTCAGCCGATCACACATGTATTTGTGATGCTTACCACAGGCCCGCACTCTTACCACAATCCAATACTTTTATATTCACTTCAGTTTTATCTATCAATGAGTTAAGTTCACAGTTTTTATATAATTTTTGTGCTTTCAATAAAACTATAAGTTTTTGATTAACTTTTACTATTGTTTCTTCAAATATTGGCCTAAGAGTTGGTCTCTGATGTGTTTTCGAGTGGTGACCACCTCATCCTCGACAGCAAACCTGCCTCACGAGTTGTTCTTCTGGGACATCTTGTTTTGTGCGGTCACACTAGAAATGTTAAATCTATTCAAATCAAGATTCTTAAACCTTTCAATTAATCTCGAACAAATTGAAATAAAAATGTATGCAGAATGACGAAATTACATTTGTGTAAATGAGGTGAACAAAATGTTCCTTCAGAACGATCCTTCAGCTATTACTCCATTCTCACAAAATATACATTTTTAAAAATACTTTATTGATTCTTAAAATATTCATTTTTACAGTGAATTTCGAAATGTTTACAGAAAATCGTTGCCAACACATTCAGCTAATAGATATTTACAACCTAGTTACTATAACATATATTCCAATGGAATGGAAGAAGTGGTTAATGTACCTCAAAATGGTAATCAATTTTTTAATTTTGAAAAATTTATACTTAATTATTAAAATTAAAAAAAAAGGTTTCTAAACTTTACATTGTTTTTAAAGGGATAACAACTTATAGGTCAAAATACGCACAATCTCCTGATGGTAAGTATTGTTTAGTTTATACATCAAAATATTTAATAGACAATGTAAAATTAAAGTGAATTGTTGTTGTTCTTCAATGAGAAATAATAAGTTTATTGAGTGAGGATCATTTTTTTTCCTCTATAACTAAAATAAGTTTCACAGAGATATCATTAACTTTTTCTTTTTTCCGACAATCTCTTTGAATAAGTAATAAATTACTAACATATTTCTCTCTCTTTTTCAATAAAATTTAATAGTTGAGCACTTGTTTTTCATGAAGAATAATCAAAAGGTCATTAATTTCTAGATGAGTGAAAATTTCAAATTTCTTAAATATAAGAAACTTACGACTTGTCTACCCTAGTTCAAATCAGAATTATAAAGTAAGGTAAAATTTAAAGAAGTATTTCTTATTGAAAAATGAATTTTCCGTTAAATTAAATTAATTATAAATTAAAATTCATTTTTTTTAATCAATTGATATAATGAACTCATTTATACCATTGTTAACCATCACATCTCAACTTACCCGTTACACCGTACACATTGAGAGATTAGTCAAATCCCGACGGGTCTGACCATGCCAGGCCAATTAGGTAACACTCATTGGAAAACTCAATGATTTAAAAATTAAAATAAATTGGTCAATGGTCAATATTGGTCAGTTTTGTCACTGATGGTCATTATATGAATTTTTAATAAAAATAAATTAGATCAATTCAGTATTAGGTCAATTGTGTAGAAAAGAATAAATATTTGTGCAATTTATGGCAAATAAGTGAATACTCATAGTGATTGACAGTATTAATCAGGGATCAGCGAGGGGGGGCCCGGCCTTTTGGCCCCACCCTATACGCAAAATCCCGAGTTTTGGCCCTACCCTAGACAAAGGTCCGTTTTTTGGCCCCTACCTGAACGGGAAAAAAATTA
>JAQGCR010000060.1:0-11517 GCA_034699895.1 Chamobates voigtsi
TATATGAAAAGATTGAAAGTCAAGTCGCAAACCAAAGCTCTTCTTCTCTTTCTTTATCTGTTTATTTGAACTAAATTTTTAGGATTTTTTCGAACATTTTTTAATTGAATTTTTTTGGGTTTTGAAAACTTGATGTTTAATCTAATAATTATTTATTCCTTAAATCTCTTCAAATGAATGTTGAAATAGTTTTTTAAAAAAAGACCATTTTTCAAATTCAAACTTTTATATTGAGTGATGAGTTTGAAAACGGAGCTCAAACTATGCTTTAGACCTAGTTCAATTTGTTTTAGTCAATTGCATCTCTTGTGACTACGAGTCGAGGAGAAAGAGCCCGAATCCAAATGATTAGTGATATTGTCTTAAGTATTGCCAAACATTAATGTCTTCATTGCTTAAGAATACAATAACATTGAAAGCTATTCCCTTACTTTACGTAAAAGGCTATGGATGTGGTGTTCCTCTAAATTGTGCTGTACTTCCAGTTGAAAAAAATGAGATTATAATTGCAAACATATTATCATTGAATTAAAGCCAAAAAACTCTCTCTCACATCAGTTTATTAGGTTATTGAAGCGGTTTTGAGTTGAGCCTGGGCTCTTTTGTCAGGTTAGGCTTTGCTAAGGCATCGTTGGCAATGAAGTGCTCTGTGTGTGTGTATATTGAAGGGCTGTGCAGTGAATATGTTGTAGATTACAATTATAATTACATAATAATGATAATGTTTCATATGTTTCATAGCCGTTGACTTTTATTTATATTCTACTGTATATACATTATATACACAACTCTTGAGTGTATATAATGTACTGCAAAATGTTTTTTTGTTGTTTTTTTTGTTGCATACAATTTATGGAGCGGTTGAAGAGTTCACTTCTTATAATTTGTCTAAATTAATATTACGAAACATTTAATTTAAGTTTGAAGTAATTGATTCTCGGGCTCTAACTTTGACTTTAATTTATTTACCAAATTAACTGATAAATTGGCTCAAAAATAATAAACTGCTTTTCCATCCATACGTTTTGTACCGGATTTTGGATTCGGAAAGTCTTGAACTACTTCTGGATTTAGTAACAAATCATTTAAATTGAATTATAGCCGGGTTTTTGTCAAAAAACCGATCTCTCAATCGTCGCACAGATAAGGATTAGCACAAAAATTGCATTAAAAACCACTCGTTTTTAGAGAACTTCTAATTAAGAGTTTATGTAATTTTCAATCTTCAAGTTTTCACTTTAGGAGAGGTGTAGTGAGAAAAAGGTCAGTCTTCTCGAGTTTAAATTCTAATATTTTTTGTGAATTAAACAAAAAATCTGATAAAAATTTAACGCTATTATCAGAATCTCCAACAAAAATACTGAAAAACATTTTTTTGTTTTTTATTATTTTTTTCGGTTTTAGAAGAACTTCCCATTCATTGAGAAATTCTCAAAAATCTATTAATGAGATAATGAGAGGAATAAATCGAAGCAAAATAATTAGTTTAATCGCAATTAGAGGCACAAAATATTATGTATAAAAGAGACGAACGTCTGATAAGAGATAATAAATAAGAAAAAAGTTTTGTTTTTTACTAAAAAGCTATCGAAACAAACAATTATTTCGTGACTGATTTAGAAGTTGTTTTTAGTGGTGTATTAAAAGGCTTTACTCTGAATATACTCTGATATATAGTATTTTGTTGTCTTTAACCCAAATGTGCTAATTATGGGACGCCATCATTGATGGCTATAATTGATTGTTAACTCATTTCAATAGTGAATGGTTTAAAGAGAAAGAGACGAACAAAACATGAGTTTTAATTTTTGAGGCCGGAAATGCTCCAAGATATTAAAAATAGTGTTTTGCGTGTAGTACTAGTCCTGTCCTCTCACAAGAGGTAAGCGTTCGATTAAAAGCTGATGTTCCTCTCTCTGAGTGCTCTGCATCGACCTGTTATTAGGCACTTCCTCTCTGATCCGTGAATTGTTAGCTGAGATTCTGATTCATTAGACTCATCCGATTGGACGGAGCGGTCAGTGAGCCGACAGCAGAGCACACACGCAATCAGAACGACATTTATAGTGAGACTATGTATGAGACTGTGTTTGAGACTCTTATTTATAAATAAAGAAATGATTAGCTCTCAGAATATTATCGCTATTTATAAGAATATAATATATTATTTTGAGTTCACTTTATTGTTATAATAGTATTTAAGATTTGAAAACAACTTTTTCTACTCTTCTCTTCAAAAGCAATTTCTCGACGTTTTCAGACTCGACTGACAAACATTGAAAGGGAAATACAGGCAAATGCCCGATAAATATCTTTGTTACGGGATGTGTCGCTCCTCGCCTTTGCACAGATCAGGCAAAGAGACAGCGCTTTGACTTCAATGCCAGATCAGAGACATTAGAGACGAGCGCTGACTCTTTTAGTCATTTAGCAAGGATTTGATTCTGTTATTCTGTGCCCTCAGATGATCATTAGAGCACTTCTTTTGTATAAATAACCGAAATTAATGTCATGAAAAGTGGGCGAACGGATCGCCAAAAACGATACCAAATCAGACTGTTGTTTGAGTACATTATTTGCGAACCCATTCCATATGTTTTCCTTAGTCTTAATAGGATTTCAATCGAGGGCTGAATTCAAAATTGTATTCAAAATATAAAACTCAGAATAAAAATACATTAGAATATAATAAACATAACTATGATATCAAACATTTTATATATATTTAGATTTTATTCTAAAAAAATATATATTTTATAGTTTAGTGTTTTTAATGCTCAATAATAGCCGAACCATTTTTTGTGTGTGAATTGAGTGAATGGAGTGAATGGATGGGCAATAATAGCGTTCGGCGGCGAGAAATCATTGCCTCCAATCTGATCACCGCCTCTCTCGTGACCGGATTTCAATAGATTTAAAACCATTTTTATACACATTTTATAAATATATCTTCGGGTGGAGAGTAATGTGTTAAAGAGGCACAGCATTGCACTCTACACAGCATACCAGTGCAGAATTAGGAGAGCCTTCCGATCATATGAAGTGATGCTCGCAATTGTATTCTATGCTAATATGACTTAAGTCAAGGACAATAGCCATCCCTTTTCTGCAATCCTTGTCTAATAGCTCTGAGAAGCGATTCGATGGCCAATGGATTGCAATCTCGAGAGTGAATTAGAGTTATATATATTTATTAAAACAATGACCACTTTTTCTGCTCATATGATACGCCATTTGAGGCTATTATTGAGCAATGAGAGGGCCGGTCACGTCCGAGCCTTATTGCCATCAAATAAAAATTGCTCTGAATTTTTAGGCGATAAAATAGCACAGGAATAGGCAGGAATAGTCAGTGGTCGAACTCCGAGTGAATCGACTCAATTGGAGAGAATGGAATGGAATGGTAGGGAAAGCCACTAAATTCTATCTGAATTCTGTGATAGACTTTAATCTAATGTGAATCCAATTTTATTTTTATGTCAGATCCTGTGCTTCGCTTAACTCCAAGTTTTGCTCATAATTTAAAAATTTCTTATTCGACACAAATATCACTAAAACTATGTTTGGTATGAGTTTCTCAGAGCACTACTCCTTTAGTGCTTACAATTTAATGCGTTTTTGTTTTAATATTTGATATAAATTTATATTTTTCTTGTTTTTAATACTATTTACAAGTTTATGATTCCTATGATATGATATATCGGAATCGGTTCCTGCATTGGTTGGACTATTCATATCTGACTGATATGTTTGTCGCACCTAAACCTAACCAATAGTCTTGAGTTGATCTGGTATTTGCGCACTACCGCACACCATATATATATTGCATACAACACATACACTTACCGAAGAACAGCACACAATCAAAACATACCGTTTAGATTGTAAATCGTTAGCAAATTCTGTGTGTTTGAGCACAACAGCACAAAAGCCAATCACATTTATGGCACAGGCCTTCTATTCGGAGCGATCGTCGTCTTTGATGTAAAACTTTCGCTAATTTTCTTTTGGATTTTTGAGAAAAGTCTGTCTCTCGTTATTGATTCGCTTCCAATCCCTCGACTCTTGTTCTTCGTTTTGCAAATTGTTTTTCAACTGAAAACTGAGAAAAAAACATAAATAAAATGATGAGAAGAGAAGAGATGAAGAAAAGTTGTATTTGAAAAGTAGTTATGCATTGAATTTATAATTAATGTCGTGTTTCGACGAATCACTTATTTGTTGGTCGGGTTCTCTCTCTAAACGATCCCAAAAATAACTTCTATTAAAAACCTTTGTCTGACTTATTCTGAAAAAGTTTTTGCTGAAAAAAAATCGAAATCCAATTCTAATATCGAAGTTAAGCCACTATTCTGTTGATGTGATACTAATCATAGACTACGGCTATTCTGTTCTCTAGAGTCACGTCTTTAATAAGTTTTGATTCGTTTTGAATCAATGATATGTCATTGCAATCATCGTTCATATGTTTGCAAATTGGGTTTTGCTATCACTGTTCAACTATCATATTATTATTATAACATCAGTGAACCGCCTCTTCTACAGCCCTTTCAAGTATTAAAACAAATACTTTGAGAATAATTTCAAATTATTCGCTATTATTCTGTGAATTCATCGCTAATCGTGACTATAAGTAGAGAAACAGAAACAGAGACTAAACTTATTGAACATTTTTCTCCAAAAATATTTCTCTTCAGTACTTCTTCTGATTTAAAGACAAAAACTGCTCGAAAAAAACGTTTAAGTGATCGGACAGACAGATGAAGATGAATACCTGTTCAAAGCATTTCATTATATTCTTGATGTGAAAAACTGAACCAAATTAGACATTATATCGAGAGTTAAATAAACATTGAAATAAAGACATATTCTTTATTAACACTCAATTGACTTTTGATTGTTTTGATAAACTTTAATAACATTTCAAATGAAGATATTCTCGAGATTTGTTGGTCGACTCCATTCAACTACGAAGTGGTGAGTTATGAGAAGATAATCATAACTTTTATAATACTTTTAAAAAGATATAATCGACTCAAATATGCTTTTGTTTACTATTTATATAAAAAAATAGCAAAAAATTACGACTAATTTTATGACAAAAATTATATAATAAGTTAGCAATCAAATAGCCAAGATTATTCATCATAATTTTTGCTTGTTTCTTTCTTTATGTTCTTATTTGATTCCAAGATTTTTCAATTTAATGTTTTATTTTCTTATTTGAAATGATTTTAATAGAAATACTTGTCTTATAAGAGAAAAGTACTTAATTTAAGAGAAATTCTGTTTTATTTTAGAAATAATTTCTTCTAATTTTGATTTTCATAAATCGAGTGCGAAAAGTATGATAACAAACAAAATTTCTGTTCGTTTATGATTCACATAAATTTTACAGAAATTAAATTTACTTTTTATTTCTGTTTTCATTTGCTTTTCCAAGACTTGAATAAATAAAAACAAAATATTAAAAGATGTTCTTATCATGAATTTTGAGGGCAGAAACAAAGTTATTAACAGTTGAGAGGGAGGGAGGGATGAGAGAGAGAGAGAGAGAGAGAGAGAGAATTTTGTTGGAAAGTAGTTAAAGATTTCTTGTTTTTGGGTACAATACGCTCACGACCTACCAGTGCCGGCACAATATGACTTATGAGACATGAATCGCATTGAATTGCTGTTAATATCGTTGAATATACGAAAATTTAATTGTTTTAGAGTTGTTTAGAAGTGAGGCTATAATAATAATAATAATAATATATTAATAATATTAAATTGAATACCTTTTCGTATAATAATATTACTGAAAGCTTTTTATATTTTATTGATAGATAGGTTCACTCATAAGAGTTGAACATCCATTGATGTATTTGAATAGCGCACAGAATTCAATATTGAAGAGAGAGCCGGATCTTTGCCGAAGAAAAGAAAGAATAATTAGTAATAAATGATGTTATCATTCATTCATCAAAGTATTAGAAGAAGTGAACCAAACATATGAATGACTGAATATATTGATGATCGAGAACTTAGTTTTGCATATTTTCTAAACAATTTTCAAACACTGCGGTAGTAGTCGATGGTTAGCGCACAGCTCTTTTTAAATTGTTTAGAGATTGTTCATATGTTTCGATCTAGTATTCGTCCTTGATCACAGGGGGTCAACTTTCCGTAAAATATTAACATTAAATCAAACTCTGATCTAAAGCTCTTGAAATTCATATAAACTGTAAACTCGATTCTCTTCAGGAATACCAGAAATTGCAGAGATATCTAGGATTTGCATAATTATGCAGTTCCTATAACTTTTGGCCTTGGTGTCAATTTTTTGCTCACTGTTTTTTCCTGAGTTCTACTTATAATCCTGGCAATCTAGAAAGTTTAAAAACACAAAACTTTTAGTATAATTGATATGGTTGCCAAAGTAGCACTCGAGGAGCGCCGGTATATCATTATATAATTTGTTTGTGCGGTCGTATCGACAAAATTTTTTGTTATTAATATTAAGTATAATACATAAAGTCGTTAATATTATTACATAATTATCGGCAAACTTATTGAACATATAGTTATGTATCCATAAGGTGTTGTGCTGTGCCGCACATCCACATGGATTTGCCAGAAAGCCTTTTGTTTGACTTTTGTGCTTGTCAATTTCTCATAAAACGCAGCAATCATTTATTGCTCGGTTAGTGAGTTATCGTGAGTTAAAATTTATTGCATTTAATGCGTTTTTATGGTCTCTCATGTGATCTAATTTTTTTGTGTAGTTTTAGCTCTTTTTTGTTGTATTTTATTAATTGTGAATCCAATTGAAACATATATCAGTTGGTAATCGACTACAATATAAGTGTATTAAATAGAGAGCTAACAATACATATATTATTTAGTCTAATAATAATGTCAGTTATCAGGTTAATGAATGAATTTTAGTAATGTTTCGCTTTTTCTAACTTTTCTAACCAATTAAAATAATAATAATAAAACTGAGGACCGAAAGGTAGAGAACAGAGTCTCACAGTTTTATTGCTTTAATTTAATTGTTTTGTCTCTCATTTGAGGCTCTCTTTTCATTCATTCTGTGAGTCATTTCTACTGTATTTTTGTTTTCTCATTAAATTTCTCCTCTTTTTTCCTTCACTGATATTCAGTGCTTTTTTCACTCATTATTTTCGATTTGTTTATTATTTAGTAAATGAAAAATTAGAAGCACTTCTCCAACAATTGATATGAGAGCTGTAGAGGACGGCATATCTCTATCAATGGAATTAAATTTGATAGCAATTGGTGTATGGTTAATGATGATGTTAACTTTCTTAACTTTTTTTCTCTGTGTTATTATTAGTAGTGATAACCAGAAAAAAACTGCAAAAAACTTCAAAGAATGAATAACTAATAGTTATTATTATTATTATTTCGTCAATTATATGATAGAGGAGTCTATGCCTTATGTCTTATATTATGTAATAGATTATATGCAGCACTTGTTTAAGGGATGTATTGCTTTGTAATACATTATGAATATATATTGGTTATGCTGTGCGGCTAATACCGTCTGAATTGTTTAATCAGTGCTAAAGAAAGCATATGAGTAACGCCTCATCGCTTCATTTGCCACAAAAATTGTTTAGCATTTTTTAAAAGGTTTGTTGCGATCAAAATATTATTATATGAGAGAAGAAAACCTGTGTTTTGACTGAGTGAATGAACATGGCTATTGCGTGCTCTCCTCCATCATCATCAGCTCAGAGCACTTGAATAGCTTTTCTCTCATTTTCTCTCTTAGGCCAGACATGAGGTCCGATCTGATAAACGCTTTTGATTATTGCCTTTTCGTTTTGATTGCGATTCTCTTCTCTCTCTGTGAAGGCTCTCCAATGCTCTCCACTAACACTATCTGGTCGTCCAATTCAGGCATATTTCTGGAGGCATTGGGGGAGAGTCTAATATACTATTTTACGATCCCATTCATCATTTCTTTTGGGCTAACATTTAAAGGCATAGGTTTTTGAGGAGAAAAAAGAAGAAGAATTTAATGGACGTTATTTAGTGGCGTGTAATGAATGCCATTGTTATCCCATTCCCGTAGATATCTCTCAATCTGTTGTGTCTGTCGTGCAATTGATTTGAGATGAGTGCCATTGCAATGCCATTCCTTCCCAACGCCAACACAATAGCCAATAGTTATGGCTATAAGAATGTAATTGCAATACAATAATAACATTAATGATAATAGTTAGCCAGGTATGGCCAACGGGGGGACGACTCCCATCTATTCTGAGCTTTTACACGATTATTACATCAGTCAATCAATAAGAGTGGCGTTTAATCTGGTTTACGACCATTTGTCTTACACCCCCATCACTTGAGATCTGGAGAGGGTATCGGTTGAATGTATGGCTTGATTAGCCCTCCCCATTCACCATCCCGGGCTTATTCAAAGGAAAGGTATTTCTAATGGTTTGCTAATCAAATGCATTATAACATTGAGAGAGAACTGAACTATTCATCTGATTATGTGATCAATTGAGGCATTCATCGCACAAATTATTTGACTTGAGATAAGACAATCGCGAACTCAATAAATATTGTTTTTTATTGCCTTTAGTTATAATTATATACTTATTGGGAAAATAAAATAAAAATTCATTCAAAATGATTTTGAGCTAATCTTTATGATTGCAAACAAAATATCATTCAACTTATATATTATTACTTCAAATGATATTATTTTGAAATACAATTTCGAAATTTATTGGTTTTTTCCCGAATATCTATCCCTAGGAATCTTATGAGCAATTATTTGCGATATAAAGTCATTTGAGTCGATATTTTCCATTAATTGCATCCCCTTTTCGTGCATTTCATATACTTTTATACATTTCAATAGATTTAATTCCCATTAATGACTAAAACTAATGTGAATATCATTTTCTTAAGTTTTAAATTAAATTTAATTTATTTAAAATTGTTTTTCCATAAAAAATATCCGAAATTGTTTTTCACCAGATTTGGTGTTTTTTCGTATTGTTTTCCAAATTAAATGCAAAGGATTTAAAACCACATAATATTTAGGCTACTATTAAGTGATTCATTGATAAAATGTCGACTAATTTAACAGTTAATTACATAGTATTTGAAAAGTCAGTCATTATTTGCAAACACCTTAAGTGATAATTGTCTGCTTTACTGATTCCTAACGCCTTTATTTGATTGACACTTAAATACAGTATTAAACTCAGCCTTTATTTTCCTCATTCAGTCATTCAATCACTCAATTGGTTTGTAAACCAGATTTTTTTGTACTCATCTATCGATTCTTAGATCAAAAATCAAATCAAATTTGTTTTGACGTCTTCTTTGAAATGTTTTCAAAAGTTATTGACATTTCGTTTCAATGTTTTTTCAATGTTTCACAGTTTAACAGCTCTTTTCAACCGAAAGTAAACCTCTTTTGTTTGGATAAATAGTTTTTTTTTACTTAAACTCAAAGCGAATATATTTATTGTAAATATTTATTCCGGGAATTGATTATTGAATAACTCGTTTGGCGTTTCAGATAAATCTGTTTATGAGTCATAGCAGTGGTAGGGAAGGGACTCACAAAAGGAGTTCATATTTTAATACATACAATGTTTCGCTTATGTTTCGGCACTGATTTCTATTTAATATTAAAATAGTTTTTTATATAAACGCTGTAAAAGCCTATTGTAGTTGAATAGGAGAGCACAGCATATCGGCACATACCGATAAACGGATAGATAGATAAATCGTATGCGGATGGTATGGTAGGGGACGGCACAGAACTAATACTGACTTATTGTCATCGGACTCACGATTGAAAGACACGATCGATTCATTAATCACTTATATATAGAGAGAAAATCGAGAAAAAAAATGATTTGAAAGTTTTTGAAAGATTGCAAACTATGATCGGTTGGACCCACGGATCGAATTCTGTATCTCCTTTGAAGTTGTTTTTTGTAAGAGCTCTCCCTCTTCTCAAAAAGGAGATTATAATAGTTAACAAATCGTGATTTATTAAAGCCACGAAAATTTACTTTAATTTTTTAATTCCATTATATTTTATATATAAGACAGCAATCATTTGGTCCGCAATAACCGATCGAACGTTAAGAGGCTTTCGATGAAAGTACCAGAGATTCGACACAAAAATTAAATAAATTCCTTGCCTTCAGTCAGTCAGACCTTTCTCTGTTTGTGAGCCCTGTTCTGTGCAGTGATTAAGAAATTTTCAAAGTTTCAGTCATTTCACAAAAATGATATTTATTTGATTTCAGGAGAAATTGTCTACTGTTTCCCCAATTGCTTAGCTCTTCGACTGAGCTAGGTCAATGTGTTGACCTCTTAATAGTTTTAGTCATTTAGGTTTTAGTGGATATATGTAACGACACTTAGAATTGAATCGAATCGACAATAAATTTAAAGTTGAAATTCCTTATCGATAGAAGAATTTCAATCACTTTCATCGACTCTAATGATTGAACGCAAGTCTTAGGCGAAGGTTAACTCAATTCTTGGGTTTGAATATAAAAAACTGAGTCATAAATTGCGAAAAGAAACTGAAAAAAAAGTCGAACTAATATTGAGATTATGCCTGAATTACATTATCGCCAGTTAAGGCTTGTTTTGGGTGGTAATATCAATAAACCAAACTCAACTATCATATAAATCAGTGGAGAACTTATTTTTTTCTGTTCTTCTTATTCGCTGTTATATTATTAAAGCGAAAGAACTGTTGCTCTTCTTCTGAGCGCTTCTCTTATTTTTGTGAACTTAATTTCTGCCCGTTTTTAATGCTCTGATCGTAGGAGTGATTTCTTTTGCCTTAAATATTGTATTATTTTTGATGCGATCCTCGAATAACAATATGTTTCGAAATTGATTTCTTGTTTCGTCGACGAAAATGAATATTAAAGCCTTAAAAAATGTTGGCTTCAATTCATTTGATTCATTCGTTTAAATATGATTTTCTTTCACCACTTTTTCAGATAATAAGTACCCAAATGTTTCACAATTATTCAGTGATTACAATAGTTTTGATAATTATTTCTTTATGCTTGTAAATTGTCCAGGAAATAAATCTGTTGACTATGAGATTAGCAATTATTGTATGCAAAACTTCATTAAAATATGTCCTCTGATTGTAATTTAATGAGAAATCTTAAAAAACAGTTCACTAATATTGAAATAATTTATTCAAAGAAAAAATTGTGACATTTTTTATATCAAATTTCAATAAAAATCAGTTTTTCAAAGCAGATAACATATCTGTATAATTAAATAATTAAAGTCCTTTTTATTTTTATTCCCATTCATAATAAGATTTAATATTTAAATTCGCGGAAAAAATAGTTAATTTGAATTTTGTATTTCAAAATCGTTGAGTGTTTTGTCATAAATGAAGTTTTTTGGTTCTGTTTTTCATTATTTCATTGTTCTTGAAATCAATCGGTACTTAAGTATAGCTATAATTATATTCATTCTCTTATAGAAGAA
>JAQGCR010000061.1:0-11512 GCA_034699895.1 Chamobates voigtsi
AAGAAAAAGATGATTATATTTGTACTTAACATAAATTAAAATTCATTTTACCATTCAATTTGTCATTCATTTATTAGAACTTGGTTATCTTTCAAAATTATCAAGATTAAATTATAATTGTTCAGATAATAATAATACAGTTCTAATCTAAAAATATGACAGTCCTTGGTCATATCAAACAAAGAAATAACACGATTACAATAATATTTGTCAATTTCTAAGTAATTTTAAAATTGTCCTAGTTAATCTCAATGAATATATTTGAAGCTGTGGTCACACAATATATGACATCCGTTATCACATCAATTGATTTATTGAGTCATCAAAAGTCAATTTAATTCAATTTATATTTAATTAAAGCCTAGTTTTGGTATCAATTTGTTTGTTATCTTTTAATTCAAACAAATTTGAGATCATTTCCAACAGAATTGAGTGCAAAACTATTTGGAAAGTTTTTGATTGCTTTTATCAAAACAAATACCAACATCCTTATTCGGCTAGATCACTTTTACTGACTTATATCACCAGTCAACAATAAAAAAGGACACTGATAAAAACTAGACAAATAGTAGTAACAGGATAAGACTGGAATTCGGCTCAAACTTCAAAAATCCCCTCAAAATTAGTTATTGTTTGTTATTCTATGTTTAAAATGCAATCATAAGTTGCTTATCATGAGCTCTGGTTAAGTCAAGCACAGTGTGAAACACCCCATTCCTCTTACAAAGTCATCGATTACTGATTTATTTGTTTCATTGACTTTCATGGACTGAATTTATATGTTCTCAAACATTAACAGATGTTTCGCACAATTAATTCATTAAATTATTAAATCTGTTCAACAAATGTGTTCATTGCTCTTAAGGTAAGCTTTGATTTCATTCAACTTTTAGATGATTTGCAAAACTTTGTGTTGACTTTTGATGAAAATCATAAAATTCTATTCAAACGGAAAGAAAACTTTTGTTATTTGAGTAAAGAAATAAAAGTTTACTTTCAAACCAAAGAATCGGAAAATAAATGTTAGTATTTTTGTAATAAATTTTGATATAAGTATTGAATTTCTTAGTAAACACTTTTGTAATAAACAAATCACGAAATTATAAACACAAGTAATAGGTATTCATATAATAAATAATTCTTTGTTTTCTAAGTAAATGCCAAATCATTTTCAAGACATAAACCATTAGACAAATGACAGGAATATTAATCACATCCTTAAACCCAACGATAAAACACATGAATTTGTTATTTTAAATGTTATTCAAACACCATGATTATTATTTAACTTGCAACTTAAACTTAAATTACATAATTTCATCAAGGTTGTCTGAAAGTTTGCAAGATACTATTATTCAATAAACCTTTCACTTAATTATTGATTTTTGTATTTCAGTAATGAATTTGACGGCAATTCGTTTGATTACTTCGAGTCTATTATTCTTCTTAACCCTTTTGGTCGGAACAGTTCCGGTCTATTTGTACCAAAAATGGGTCCGAAGAAAGTCGGAAAAGACAGAGAGGAAGACCGGTGGCGGCCGTTCAGCACATGAGCCCCTACTGTCGACCAACTTCTATGTCCAGGCCATCACTCAAGTTGGCGGAGGAATACTCTTCTTCACTGTTTTGGTTCATATGATACCCGAAGTGAGGAATAATTTCGAGAAATATCTGAAATCGAATCAATCGATATTCCACGACCAGAATAACGAGGACAGTCCTAAAAGTATTGAAGATCTGAGTCTTCCTTATCTTGAGATCGCTATTTGTATCGGATTTTTCACCATATATTTGGCTGAAGTAGTGATGCATTCACTGCTCGATAGAAAACATGAAACCAATGAAGGAATCGGTATTTTAGACGATAAGACAGTCGGCGATGGACTCAATAATAATGAAAAATTTGAGTCTCAGTCGACTGTCAATAATAGCACTAAAGATGAAGAGGAATACGACGAGACTTCCGCCATAATCGGCTCCGAATCGAACCGACAGAACCGAAAACACAGTAATCGATCAGGGGATGAGCCAGTTGTTTTAGTCATTGATCATTTGTGTAAGTAAACTTGAACAATTTTAATTTAAACAATTGAATTTTATTATACAATTTTATTATTGTAGTTCTTTTGCCACTTATATGTAACGTTGTTTTTGAATGAATTTAAATTCTTTTGAATTTTAAAACTGAAAAACAAACAGAATTTAAAGAAAACATTCAAAAAGAACGTAAATATTTGAAACTATTCCCACAACCCTTCTATTAATTAACTTGACACTTTTAATTCAATAACTTTTCAAATGCCTAGGTGACGTAGTCCAAGACAGTTCAACACAAGACAGACTATTGGTTCGTTTCCTCCACGGCTTAGTAATAATCGCCTCGTTTTCAATCCATTCCATATTCGACGGCATATCCATCGGAGTGAGGGCTGAGTCCACCGAAATCTGGACAATGTTTATAGCAATCGCTTCACACAAACTGATGATCGCTCTCATAATTAGTGTAGAGTTGTGGGAAAAGTGCCAAAACTTTTTATTAGTGGTCTTCCATATGATTCTATTCTCAATTATGTCACCGATTGGTATAATTACAGTAATGGCCGCCGAAAAGTCAATGGACACACACAGTGAGGTCAACCCAATAGTGATCCTATTGAGTGCTATCGCTTCGGGAACCATATTATACATAGTATTCTTCGAGATCTTACAGAAGGACAGAGTCTCAAAACTGGCGCCTATTTTACAATTCATAGCAATGTTTGTCGGCTTTGGACTAATGTTTATGATTACCATTACTTTAAGCGAAGAGTGACCTCAAAATACCGCACAGAATACTGACGTGAATTGAATTTTGAATCAAAAGTTTAGCTAACATTTCATGTAATCATTCATTAAATTAATTATCAAATAATTACTGAAAGAAAATCACTTCAAATAAATCGATTTTAATTCTCATGAATTTCGATGAAAAAATTAGTCAAAAAAATTACCGAAAATGACATTTAATTCAATGAAATGAGAGAATCAAAGAAATCAAATGAAATCAATTGTTTTGTGCAAATAAAAGGTAAAAAAGTTTTTTTTTGAAAGAAAAACAGCGAATATTTTTCGTCCAAAATGTTGTCTAAATTGAAAGAAATGTCAAAAAAAATATATGAATTCCTCACAAAAAAAAAGACATAAATTAAGACATTATTGTTATTATTATTGAATGAAAATATGATTATTTAGAGTCCAGTCATTCAGTTATTCCACTGACGAAAGCCTCGACCTCTGGCTCTTCCGCCCCGAAAGCCTCCCCGACCTCTGCCTCTAAACCCGCCTCTATTTGGGGTATTGAAGGAACTCTTTTTCATATTAGAACTGAATTTTCCGCCTAAAGGAAAAACAAAATTGAAATCATAGGAAAGACCTCAAAAATAGCATACCTGGCGGCGCATATATCTTGCGTTCCGAAGACAAGTTCTTGGTCTTCTTGGGCTCAGGAGCGCCTTCCGGTGCTGTAATCGGTTGTCGTTTTGATGGCTTAGCCTCTGTGTCAGTGCTCGTAATAATAATAGGTGTTATGGGGGTGGCGGCCACAATAGGCGGAGTAGGGGGCACCGCCTTAGAGGTGGGCGGTTTCCACGACAGGCTAATACTTGACTTAAAACTTGGAGGAATTTTGAACAAATCCCGGATCATTATATTTATATTATTGGTTGTCTTGAGTGCCATCACTTTTAACTTATTCTCGTCTGATTTGAGGGCCTCCCCCTTCACTAAAGACAAGGCTTTCCTAAGTTTGGATATAGAACTCTGAACTCCTGATTGAAAAGAAGAGAATTTTCGTTAAATGAATACCGAAAATAAAAGATATATTTTTGGACAGACCTCTGGCGACGTACTGTAGTCTGATCTTAAAATCCTTGACCCGTTCCGACTGTGTGTCCGCTAAAAACTCGGGACTGTGTTTACACAACTGTTGGAACGAATATAAGAGACATTCAATGTGTGAAAATTGAAGAATCGGTTCATCGGTTGATCCGTTGGTGCCGTTCGAGATCTCCGTGACTTCAATGGGTGGCGGAGTCGGCATATATTCCAATAGTTTGGCGAAGACTCGCGTCATACACTTTTCAGTTTCAATGGCGTCGGTATTCGGTGACAAAAACGGCGACATTTCGGCCAACAGTTGGATGACATCCAATTCAATGCCCGACTGTTTGCTCTCCATTTGTGACAATTGTGGCAATACTTGAAGACAAACGTATTTTACGTATTCAGTCGACGGAACAAATGGCTAAACAATCGGATAAAACAAATCAAACAATTGTTTCAATCAAATGGCAAATGTTCTTAAATACCGAGAAGAATGGTATTCCGTGTCTTATAGACATCAGAAGCTTATCCACAGAATCGACGTCTGAAGCCTTCAAAACAATTGACAGTAAATTAATTATGAGTTAAATGAATGTCTGAACAGGTCTTACATCAAATGGGTTGTTGAGTTCTGCCTGTTCTTTGACGATATCCATAAGCGTCTGCTGTCCGGTCAGTGACTTAGATATCTTAAGACCACTCAATAGTGTCATAAATGTGATGAACTCGTCTTTAGTCACGTCTGCCATCACTTTCCGACTCTCTTCCAGAAAATATTCTTCGACTTCTTTGGTGAAAATGTCTGCCGGTATGAGTTTAATGCGATCCTTCAAGAACTTTATGGCTCTCTCGCGGACAATATCTTCGCCAATCATTATCTGTGAGAATATTCCGCCGAAGAAACCCGTGGCGTCATATTTAGCTAAAGTGGTCAGCGATTGGTTAACAATCGTTAGTTCATTATTGTCTTCCGTTTGGAGCAGTTGTGCCAAAACGTCAGCCATTTTCGGGACATATTCTTTGCGTTCGCGGCATATGTTCGGCAACTCTTTGATCGCATGGCGTCTGATCTGATCCGACAGATAAACAAAATAAAGTTAAAGATTACCGACTATTAAGACATTTAATCAATGAATACATGGATGTCGTCGTCTTCGCAGAGGTCTAGCAATGAATCGATAGCTGTGTCGAAGTGTTTCGGGAAATGAACGAAGAATTTCGATATAAACTGAGAGCACAACTGTTTCTCTTGTTGTGAGCCCTTCACTGATGACAATATCGAAAGATATGAGGATTCAAACTGTGGTTAAAAGACATAAAACATTAGTTGATAGCAATTGAGTGTCAAAAAAGCCGGCGATCGATAAATGGCTCCAAATATGGATTTATTGATCCAATTATGGATACAACTTATTGGTCAAACAGTTCTTCAATAGATTTGAAGATAAAAACTCGAATTTAATGGTAAGACAATTGATTTAAAGCTCAAAATTTATAAATGAAATGATTTTTGATAATTTTTTCCTCAAATGTTTTGATGATTTTAAACGAGGAACTGATACTCACATCTTGTATATTATCTTTGGCGGCGTCCAACTTGTTGTAGTTGTCATATAATTCGGCCAATTTGTCAGACATTTTGTCCAATTTATTGATTTAATCGATGGATTCAATTGTGATTAAAACTGATTTGTTTACAAAAACATGCCTTTTGTCCCACAAATGAATTGATTGTCTCATCCATTAAGTACGTCAATATTTATAGTTTATATACCATCAATTGACAAGTTTCAATTATTACCAAGTTAATTGGGTTAATCAAAGTTATTTTTGATGAAAATAGTGATAAACTATCTTGAATATTCATAATTTTGACTAGAGAAAAGTATCAAATGTTCCAGGGTATATTTTAAAGTTTTAATTCCAATAGCATATGGAGTTTTAAACAGTCATTTCATTAATTAAGATTCTAAGCAAGTAAGTTTTGACTTAATGGCTTGGTCCAATTGAATGCTGAAATATTTTGTAAATTACCATCCAATATTTCTGAAACAAATGTCCAAGAACAATTTTTCAAAAATTGATTAAAGTTATTGGCAATGATTTGTTGACGTATTTTATTGTTATACTATTTGTACACATATTTGTAAATTAATTGACGATTCAATTCATTTAAATTAACTCATAATTAAAAGTTTTAATCAATTAAATCAAATAATGTGTTCAACAGTAGGGATATCATCGATAATCTCTACCCAATTGCCACACATTGACCAGCATTTGTCGGATTACATAATCGGTAGGTCTGAGCAAAAAATGATGATTTTCATCATCAAAATGCATTGACTCGCTTATAGTTTAGCAGTTTTAAGGTCTATACTAAGAGCCGCCAAACCTTTTTAATGAATACGAAAACCTTTTCCTTAAAATAGTCGACCTTTAAATGATTAGCCAGTATTTAAATATTGATTACGTTTCGGGCATTTCTTCTTCAGGTGTTCTCACTTGTGATACATTTGACTCAAGCGATGAGATCGAAGAAGCTATCGGTGAAGTACTCCAATCATGTTGTGATGAAAGCGATGTCTGTACTGAAGAACAAATCGATAAACAAATTAAAGAGATTTGTGACCAACTTTTCGATGCAATCCATGTGTGAGTCAATCAATAAATGATTAAGTCTTTGATTAAATACAAGAATTCAGTCATTAATTATCTTCTCAATGGTATCGTTTCAGAAATGACAAGACCACAAATGGTGAGAGCAGTCGGCTCTTAGCACCGGTCCATTTGGGAAATATGATCTCCAGAACGGACGACACCGCCGATGACTGGAAATCGATTTGGACCTCAAGTCGTGAGAAAGAGTCGAGAGTGGACTCAAAGAAGTTGAACAAAGCCGAGGCTAAACTAAAACAAAAGGCAGATAAAAGAGACGGTGCCCCTGTTGAATTTAAACCAATCCAAGCGTTGAAAGAGGCCACAGGTTTTGACCACAATTCGGTTTTTTCGGTAAATCTAATATTCTTTTCCGTTTTCTTTCCGTAAAGCAAATCAAATGGTGTCCAAAAAGGACGTCAAATCGGAGGCGAGGGGTTCTAATCGTACCAAGGATATTAAAATTGATAATTTCGATGTGGCCTTCGGTGACCACGTCCTCCTCAGCTCAGCACAATTGACGCTCAGTTCGTATATTTGATTAATTCAATGAATTTTACAATAAATCAAAATTTAATTTGCTTTTAGGTTATGGCCGCCGATACGGTCTGTGCGGTCGCAACGGTATCGGAAAGTCGACACTTCTTCATATGATATCAAACGGTTCTCTTATGATTCCGTCGCACATATCTATACTTCATGTCGAACAGGAAGTGATCGGTGATGAGACCCGAGCACTTGATTCTGTCCTCGAATGCGATACCATTAGGAATGACTTAATCACAGCCGAGAAACTATTGTCTTCCAAAACCGATTTGACCGCCGAAGAGAGCCAAAGATTGAGTGAAGTCTATCAGGAGTTGAACGCCATTGAGGCCGATAAGGCACCCGCCAGGGCTTCCATTATACTCTGCGGTAATCTCGACAACCATTCCTCAAATATAACCAATTCTAAGACACATTACTCATTGATTTCAATTGTTTTGTGATTAGGTCTGGGCTTCACTCCCGAAATGCAAATTCGGGCCACAAAGACATTTTCTGGTGGTTGGCGAATGAGGATAGCCTTAGCGCGCGCCCTCTTCTCCAGACCAGACCTCCTACTACTTGACGAACCGACAAACATGTTGGACATGAAGGCCATCATATGGTTAGAACACTATTTAATCAACGAATGGGAGTCAACCCTTTTAGTGGTCTCTCACGACCGGACATTCTTAGCGTCGGTGCCGACAGATATACTTCACTTTCACTCACAACGAATAGAGACTTATAGAGGAGACTACGAACAGTTCGTCAAATCGATGACTGAGAAGCTTAAGAACCAACAGCGAGAGTATGAGTCGCAGCAACAATACAAAGAACACGTCCAGGCGTTCATCGATAGGTTCAGATACAACGCCAATAGGGCCGCACTCGTGAGTGTCCATCGACTAAGTGTTTCGGAGTATTTGTTTGTCTAATATCTGTGCCATTAATTCAGGTCCAAAGTAAGATCAAAGCATTGGAACGCCTCGAAGAACTCAAACCCGTGGAAAAGGACTCTGAAGTTGTGATCCGTTTACCACAACCGGAAGCGCTGACGCCACCCATTCTCCAGTTGGATGAGGTGACCTTCGGTTACGACAAGAGTAATACAATTTTGGACAAAATCACTCTCAATGCAAATCTCGAGTCCCGGATATGTATTGTCGGCGACAACGGCTCAGGAAAGACAACACTTTTAAAGCTATTAAATGGAGAGTTAGATCCGGTCACTGGTATAAGACATGGCCACAGAAATCTGGCCATCGGTTACTTCAGCCAACATCACGTGGACACTTTGAATATGAATATGTCTCCGCTTCAGTTCATGGCATCCAAATACCCGGGTATTTACCAAAAAGACTATTTCATTGAATTTGAACTAATTTTGTGTGAATTTAAGGCAAACCCGAAGAACATTATCGAAGATATTTAGGAGGCTTTGGAATCACTGGTGATTTAGGTCTGCAATCGTTGGCCTCACTCTCTGGTGGCCAGAAGTCGAGGGTCGCCTTCGCTAATATGACACTTTCCAAGTATGAAATTCTAAAATTTTATCGAATTGATCACTGATTTGATCCAATTGTTCCACAAATTTAGTCCACATTTACTAATACTCGACGAACCGACCAATCATTTAGACGTCGAAACAGTGGAAGCGTTGGCCAAAGCGCTCAACCAATTCAAAGGCGGCGTAATTCTGGTCACTCACGACCAGCAGATGATCGAAATGGTCTGCAAAGAGCTCTGGTATTGCAATAACAAGACTGTGCAGACTCTTGAGGGAGGATTCCCTCAATACAAGCATATAATTGAAACAGAATTAGCAAACATTAGATAAACTGATTATTAAATTAAATTTTAGATTAATTTCAATTAAATCTGATGTAAATTAATTCTGAGTTAAATTTATGTTTATATTTTGTGAGCCCTTTCCTCCTATTTATCAGTGAAATCCCAAACACCCGGCTATTGATACCTGTTTTTTGTTGAATGAAGTTTTTTTTGATACGTTTTAATGAAAAACTAATTTATTTTTGTTTTTTATTTAAAATTTAAATCGAAATAAAAATTTGGAAATTTTTTGATAAATTTTATTTTAATTGAATTAATGGTTAACTGAATTAAAAAACAATTGATTAAAAATATAGTTTTATCCTGATTATACCTAGCTTGGAATACATGGAATGGACACTCTTTTCTTGCAAATAGACCAAGAACAAAACATTTGTCCTATTCTTTGAATTCATGAAAACTCTTGTAATTTAAATGATATTCAAATTCACTCAAAATCTATATTCGGATAAGAAGTGCAAAAAATTGAGGACAGTTTCTCTTCAGCCATACCTTCCCAAAGAACAGAATAAAACAATTGATTCGATTTTAATATTTAATTTATTTCAATACTGTTTTTTTGAGACAAATATTTGTTTTGGAAAAACATTGAAAATAAGAGAAGACTTTGGATTAAAGTGTTTTTCGACACAAAAAATATCAAATAAAATACTTTCAAAAAATTTAAATAATAATGAATTCTAATAAAAATGGAAATTCATTTAAATTACGGCTAATATTGAAAAATAACTAAATATTTAATAATTAATTCAATTATTATTTAATAAATAAATGGCTTTTTATAAGAGAAATGATATAATGAGTGAATAAATAGTAATTAATAACCGATTAAATTACTGAAAATAATACCCGATTTGAATAATAAAAGAAATGCTTAAATGAGTTGAGGACAGAATAAGACTCAGAATGAGTCCGAAAAAATCATTAATAACTGTTTGCTTGTTATAAAAAATAAATTAAATATCAAAAACCGCTTTTTCTTCAATTTTCACTAAAAAATTGTAAATTTTATGCCATTAATAGTCATTAAATGTGAATCTATGGCCAAACGGGCAGTTTCTCTAACTTTTCCTTTTCCGGTTCGCTCTCATCCCTGGCAATGATGAGTGTGTGAGCAAAGCCGCATGTCACCTTGATCGTATGAATGCCTTCCATTGGTTTTACTTCTTGTGGTGTCGTCGAAGACTTGGCTTTACTCTCGCCGTAACCCAATTCACCTAAAAATAGCACTTTTGTTAAGGAATTCCTCAAAAATAAGCCAAGAGTTGCATACCATAAGTAGGGGACGGTCCCCACGAGATTAGGCTGTCGTCAGCGGTCACAACAATGGATTTGTTTGCACATCCGATGGACCTAACGTTCCAACCATTCAAGTCCTGGATATTCTTTGGATACATAGTCGCCTCTCCGGAGGACTTATTCTGTCCCCAGAAGTAGAGCAGACCGTTCTCGTCGATGGCCATCGAGTAAGTGCTTCCGCACCAGACGTTCTTCACTCCGCGGTTCAGCGAATCGAAAGTCTTTATATTTCGTGGCATCAGTTCGTCTTTAGTCTGGAATCGATGGACAGAATAAGAATAAATTCATTTTCATTTGAATGCAATTCAGACCTCTGTGTGTCCTAACCGTCCATATCCGCCGAAACCCCAGGAAAAGCAGCGTTTCTTGCGGTCGACAGCAATGGTATGATTGACACCACAGCCAATGTCGACAATAGAGACGTCTTCGAGTGGAAGTATATGTCCTTCGCGTGTCTTCTCGATGAAGAAGACCAACTTTCTAGGGGTGAGTTCGCACCTGTAGGCCAGTTTGTTGCCCGAAGCAAAGTATTTGCCTTCGCTATTATGGCCTGTCGTTTGGAACAACACATTATTTATCAAAACAATTGTGTTTTAAATCAATTATTCAAAACATTAATCAGAAAACCAGTGATGAATGAGTCATAAAAAATGATTTATTAATACAAACGATGAGATAAACTCATAATTATTGCAATTCATAATAGTTTTCATATATTCCGACACAAAATAAGAGAATAATTCAATTATTTTCGCTAAAAATAACGACAGTCAGAGTCAAAGTCTGAGCTCTAAAACTAATTAATCTTTCAATGAATGACTCTTTGATAAAAAGATTGTCTTAAGTCTTGTTCTTAAGAAATATCATTAAATATATTTGAATAACAATTCTATAAATCTATTGAATACTTATTATAGAAGTGAAGATCGAAACGATTTTCAAAACTTTTCTCGAATTTAATTTGAATTAAAAATCAAATCATTTTCAACAAAACCTAAGCATTAATCATAAAAAGGAGTAGTACTGACCCAACTGTCCATATTCTGGTGACCCGAATGAGTAGAGGCTACCGACGGCGTCCAAAATCATAGAGAACTCTGCGCCGCACGACATCTTTACGATAGGCTTTCCCTTATAAATGACCTGAAAATACAATTTTTTGTTAACAAAAGGCCAGACATTCAACTGTAAGAAGTGCTGACCCGCGTTGGAGTCATAACAGACTGGCTCTGAGTGCCAATACCCAACTGTCCCATCTTATTGTCACCACAAGAGAACACCTGTCCCTTAGCGGTGAGGAAGAGTGTATGAGATC
>JAQGCR010000062.1:0-11455 GCA_034699895.1 Chamobates voigtsi
TAGTCAGAGGGATCGGCATTTAGTTGTGAGGCCTGTCCTAATGTCTGGAGAACTACTTCTAAATATTTCTTAAACTCTGTGCTGATCGCCAGAGCGATGTCTCCGAAGACCGAAAGGATCTGCGGTTTAACACTTCTATGGACTGAATTATTGGATAAGTTCTCCAACAAAACAGTCATCAGTTCGTCACAATAGGGAAGGACTTTCATACCGATTGCACGGCTTATGTCTCCGATCAGTCCTACGGCCGCAGAACAGACTTGATATTCGGCATAATTTTTAAGACCCACAATAAGGAACGGTCGGAAGACATCCATATATTTGAGAAAACCTTCGCCCAAAGTCTCGACGAGTGTTCCGACTGCCATAAGCGCGTCCTCCTGAACGCCACCAGCCTTTCCGCTCGCATTAAACATTTGTAGCAAAGCATTCATAATAGGATCTGATATTTTGGGCGCGTCTTCGGGAGTCATCTTTCTTAACACTGATTGCAAAGTAGCGCACAAAAGGGACTGCAAGTCATTGACCTGAGCCCTATCATTAGCCAACTGAGCATGGGGGTCGTGCATGGACATTTGGTTTTCAATATTAAGAACGTGATTGAGTCGTTCCAATATTATCATTGTTGTGCTCTGGACTATGGGGTAGCAGTCGTTCGGACTATTTTTAATCATTTCCATCAGCGCTTCATAGGCTGCAGACCTAAGGTTGGCCTGACCTCCGTCTTGGCGTTCGGTGGCCTCAAGCAGTTTGTGGACAATGACCTGGAAGTACGGCGACAGACAATAGGTCTTAGGCTCTGCGCCTTCAGTCTCCTGAACGGACTCAAAGGCCGCCTCAGCCAAGGAGTTGAAAGCCCAGCACACGTTTGCAGCGACGCGAGGCTCAGACTTAAGTCCTTCGAGTAATGCGTCTAAAAGTGGTTTAAGAATCACGTCCTGAAGAACTGCTTCGGGGATGAGTTCACAAATGCGTCCTATAGTCCAGGCAACGGTGTCTCTAACTATAACGCACTGATCAGACATTAAACCGATGAGTGTTGGCAACGCCTGTTCGACAATAGGGCGCAGACTATTAACGTCGGGTCCCTCTAAAACACAACCGAAAGCCATGACAGCAGCGTCTCTGTGGCGCCAATCAGTACTTCCAATATTTTCTTTAACAAATGGTAAGACATGAGGTATTATCGCATCTTCAGTACAGGAGGCCATAAGCATCAAACAAACTCCGGCCGCTTTACAGGGGTTCCAGTCGTCCTCGTCGTCACTCTCTTCCTGTTTGGTCAGAGATTGTACGAGAATTGGCACCAAATACTGAAGCGCTCCCTTTGCGTAGAATTTCGATGTGCGAGAAGGGGGCCGACCCTGTTCTGCAGCTTCAGATGCTTCTATGGACAGATCTACCTCTTCGTCGCAAACGTTTGACCAAAATTCGATGCCTTGGAGTGCGATCTCGTCGTGTTCTGAGCGCATGGCTTGCATTGTGATTGCGAAGAGCGCCGGACCCATATAGTGCTCCATATATTGATAATATAATGACATTATTTTCACCAAACATTGGAGGGCCGCCACTTTCACCTAAACATATCATTTAATTAATTATCTCCTTTTAAGTCAAGGATTTGAGGGAAACATACTTTGATTTCTTGACATTGTGTGGCCTCACAGACCACTTGCATAATGAAGTGACGCTCAGAGTCTTTATCGAAGTTTGCTTTAGTGAACTCAAGAGAGTTGCACAGGGCGTTAGTGGCCGCTAGTTTAACGTTGTTGGAGGGCTCGTCCTTTCGCATGCCGTGCACTATAGCCGTCAGAATGTTGTTGGACTGCGTGACCAGAATTTCGGGTTCGATGTCTTGACAGATATAACCGATGGCTTCGAGTGTCGCCTCTTTTATCATTTCAGTGCTGTTAGGATTTGTCACGTTTTGAGTGAGAATCGGTATGAGGTCTGGCCATAAGCCGTGCGGCAGTTCTGCGACACCGACGTAAGCGACACATTGAGCGGCAGAGCTCGGCCTCGAGTTTTCGGTCCCCAAAGCGCTCAAAACATTTTGTTTAATGTAATTCCTCGTCGGCTCCGGATATGAGAGCCATCGCTGTTGAACCTGACCTCTAATATCAGCGTCTTTTGAGGTCAAGTGGTTCTTAAGCTGAAGGGCGGCCGCCATTCGAATGACCACATCATTGGATATATTACTTAAGATTTCCGACAATTGCTTCAGGAATTCGGGCTATAATTCAAACGAAAAAAAGTATTGAAATATCACTGAAACTAATCAACAAATGATAACAAAAAACAAAACTCAAAAATGTATTAATCATTAGTCAAACAAATCATTTTTGATATGACTTTCAATTTAATAAAATATATAATCAATTGTCTAATCAATTGATCCGATGGTAAAAACCTAAAGAATGGAAACAAAACAAAAGACAACAAATGTTTTGATGACTGACCAGATTTTGTTGAGCCAATTGTTCTAGGTATTGTTGCGATGCCTGCAATTCATTTTGATCTGAAAGAGTTGACCACAAAATCAGTTATTAGATAAACGGATCCATTGTTTCCAATCGATGTCTTACCCGAAGATATAGTTTTGGCTAATATTTGGCTCAAATCCATGTTTTTTCTCCTAATATTGCGAACAAATTATTCCTAATATTTATTATTTTATATAAAAACTTCTTTCGATATATTATTAAATAATTTAAAAAATGATTTATTAAATGATAATTAAATTATCGTTTAATGAAAGGCCAAAAACAATAGTCTCTTAAAATGAATTAATAAATCGCCGGTGAATTCAGCGCACATGACATCAAAGGCCAGACATTTGGAGAAATATTTAGTTCACAAAAACCAGAGGTCTTTCAAACGACTCACAGACGGATCACTCGATTCACTCAGCAATCAATGAATTGGTGGCGCACTTCAACCATACATTACAGTACATCAAAAACGACTAATTGTGTCAAACAATCTAATTATCTCTAATCATACCCTCCTCTCATTAAAGTTCACAAAAGTGTTATAATTGTGTTTTTTGAGTCGATATAAGTTTAAAATTTTTGCTTTTTATTGAAATTTTTGATTTGTTTTAATTATATTTGATTTGATTTAAGTTTTAGGGTTCAAAACAAATGACTTTAAAAGTGATATAATATATGGAGAAATGAGTCAATATATGGCGCAATACTGTAATACAATAAACGGAAAAAGAAAGGCATTTGTTGTGAGAAACGCTGAGTCTATTCACAAACAACAGACACTCAAAACATTCATGTTTTTTAGTTTAACTTAAAGAAAGACCTAGAATTGATTCAAATTACAACACCATTTCTTAAATAAATACCTTACTCATATTTCAAAGAACATGTCCTCATCAGTATTAACTGTTTATGTTAATTTTAAACTAGATTTAAAAACATAACCTTGGTTAAAACATTATCAAGTAAATTATTTGGAATTCAAAAACAATCACAAATAACTCTCTAATTATTTTGAAAATAACCAAGATTAAATACACAAAATTAATTAATCACTTATTAATAATCGAATTAATTATTTGTTAATGAGTTGATCCCAACTTTTAAGACTCAAAGGTTGAGTCAAAAAACAATTTTAAACTTTGACTCAAAAAATAATTGAGTAAAAAGTGTTGACATCTTTTATGTATTGAGTTATGAACTGATGAGTGAGTCCTCAATCGCTGACGTGTTTTCAAAAAACTAAACTTCAGTTTATGTTAAAAGTGTTGACTCTTTTAAAGTTCAGACAATATTTAGTTTAAAAGCATTTAAATTCATTTAAATAAATCAAAACAAACTTAAAATATGGTAAGACTTAAACCAATGAAATGCAAACATAAACTGACAAAATTGTGTCCGTCTTTGGTCAGCCCGCGTCTCCAAGTGGTACATCTGTCGGCGCTGGCGGCCGATCCCCGCGAGCGATGCCAACCCGAGCCAGTGGTGGCGGTGGGGGTACTGTTAAACAGCGTAAAACTGGTGGCACGAGTAGTAGTAGCGCTGGTAGATCCAGAGCCACGGCTAACAGCGGAGGAATGTGGAGGTTCTATACCGACGACTCGCCCGGAATTAAAGTGTAATTAATCTCTGTTTAAATGAATGCAATTTAATCTAATGTATGTCCCAATTGATCAGAGGTCCGGTTCCTGTTCTTGTGATGAGCCTCGTCTTCATTGCATCTGTTTTTATGCTACATATTTGGGGCAAATATACCCGTTCTTAAGAACTTCCTCAACAGTTAATTGAATATATTTTGTCGATTATTGGACCAAATTTATAGACATTTCTTTGGTTTTAATGTTTTTTAATTAAATTTTGTTTAAATCGAAATAAAGATATGATTTAACATTAAAACAGATTTAATATTACATTCAATTTATTGATTAAGTCTTAGAATCGATTCAATACTTAATGTAAGTCTTTTGTCGTAAAACCGAAAAACAATTTATTCGCTTAAATCGAATAAATCGAGCGATTAGTGAATAATAACGAAAAATAGGGTCGAAATAAGGGAATGAATTATAATAGAGTTTATGTCTTCGATGACTAGTTCTTCAAATCAAATACTTTCGAACTATTGGTTCAAATCAACAAATTCTTGAGAATAATAACTAAACAGAAAACAAATAAAAACTAAAAACAAATAATATTTTTTTGGGTAAAAAATATAGTTTTTGTTCAAAAACTAAATTCAAATAATCATTAAATAACCGAACGATTGATCGATAGGACAGTCGTTTATACGCCTCCACCGCTTCGGTCAACTGTTATCTTGTTAAACTCCATTTCTGCCGCTTTGGAGAACCTGCTGTGAGCGATGGCACCGGTCTTTATGGCGCTCATCAGTTCCAAGTACTCTCCCAACTCAACCTGTCCATTCTTATTGATATCGACTTCACTGAGCATCTGATGGAGTTCATCCTCGTTCATTTTTACGCCCTGAGCCTAAACTCATCAAACAATAGATTAATACGTTTTAAGTGTAACTAATGGGTGGACTTACTTTCATAGACCTCCTCAGATCATTGATACCAATGTATCCCTTCCTGTCTCTGTCGAGTGAATGGAATTGTTTACTGTATTTATTGATCTCATCCTTAGTCAGAGAAATGGGCGACAAATCTCTCATTTCTTTGTTAACTCTTTGGCCCATTTCGTTGCGAAGGAATTCAATGGCTTTTGTCAGTTGTGTCTCCTTTTCTTTTGAACCCCATTTCAGTTCTTCGGCCAAAATCTCAACAATTTTGGGCAGAGTTTCTTCTGCCGCCTGAGTGTTGAGGAACGCTATTCTCAGGCGTCGGGCGATTATATCGACAGCAGTGCAGGCGTACTCTCGAACACCGAAACGAATTTCTGCTTCGATATAAGGAAATTCTGAGTGAAGACGACGTCCGGCGACCGGCCATCGTTTGCCCGTTAATTCGGCCAACTTTGCGACAGCGAACGCTTTATCGCCGTAAGTATTGGCCAAATGTTGCGCTACTTCTGGTTCTAAACCGTAATCTTGCACTAATTGTATGTAAAGAGTTGGCGTCCAATCCTTTCCTCCCTCTAACATCAATCCTAATGTTTTGCAGGTGGAGGCGTGCCCTAAAGATTGGGGGTCGTTCTCGACGGCGGCATTGACTGCTTCTTCAGCCATTATTCTATAAGTAGTCCACTTTCCACCGGCAACCGTCACCAGACCGCTATCACTCGTGTCGATTATGTGATTCCTCGCTATTGATTCGGTGTTTGTCTTCTTGGGATCCAATACAAGCGGACGAATGCCAGCCCAGGCAGACATCACATCTCCTCGACGGACATTAATATCAGGATTGAGATAATGTCTGATTTCATTCAAAATGAACTGAATATCTGATTCAGTGGGGGCCGGATTGTGGGTCACATCACACTCTTTATCAGTAGTGCCGGCAATGGTCCACTTCTCCCACGGGAGGAAGAAAATGACTCTTCCATCACTTGTTGACGGATCCAAAAGACCCATAGACTCAGGACTGTAATAACCAGGAAGTACTATATGTACGCCAGCGCTGGGTTGACATATCTTTCGCGTTTGAGCATCGTCCATTTGTCGGATGCTGTCAGTAAAGGGACCGGTAGCATTTATTATACATTTAGCCTTCACATCCCACTCCTGTTGAGTAATCCTGTCCTGTAGTCGAGCGCCGTTCAACTTTCCATTTTTGTCTTTATGCAGACCAACGACCGCCACGTGATTAGCGACAGTTCCGCCATATCTGGCGGCGGTCAGAGCGATGGCCAGATTCATTCGGGCGTCGTTATGCTGTCCGTCATAGTAGACAATGGCTCCGACCAGTGAATCGCTTTTCAACATCGGAAACAATTCAATGGCGTTCTTCTTAGACAAATAGTAGGACGACTTCACATTTTTAGTACCCGCCACCAAATCATACATTTTTATTCCGAACCAAAAATACGCTGAAAATCGAAAAATTCATTTGAATTTTAAATTTTTCACAGAATATGAAGTGCTTTACGTATTTGCCAGTAATGATAGACCGGTAACATAATTGGCAACGGATATGACAGATGAGGTGCGATCTCTAAGAGGTTCGCCCGTTCTTGAAGCTAATCGTCAAACAAATGATAAGATAATAATGTTTTGATATTTATTTACAAAACAGAAGACAAATATTTAATTAATGATAGACTCACCGCTTCTCTGACCATCTTATACTGTTCTAGATCCAATTTCATGATGGCTTTTTGGAGATATCTGACCCCTCCGTGGATTAGTTTTGTGCTCCGACTGGATGTGCCCGAAGAGAAGTCATCCAACTCTACCAGAGCTGTCGATAGTCCTATTAGAGCAACAATTGGACAGCCATTGGATGAGTCAAAGATTCAATTCAATTGATCTCTACCTCTGGTCACTGAATCAAGAGCTACACCACAACCGGTAGCGCCGCCACCGATCACTAATACATCATACTCTCGGCCATCGCGTAAATTCTTGAGCTGATCAGCTCTTGAGGGCAGACCTTTGCCAGATATCTGTTTGGGTGCTGTTGAGGGCTGAGATGAGGCCATCACTGAATAGGTCTGCAATGCATACAAAGAGTAAAAACTTAAGGCTTACCATAATCTCTAACTTAATCTTCGGGTTTACGTCTGTTTTTGATTTTTGTTTTTTTCTGTAAAAGTGTACCTCTTTTTTCTGTTCAATCAATCGGTAGACGGCATATGAAGAGAGACCGGCGCCACCGATCAATAGGGCGTACTTTCCCGCGCGTCTCAGTCGTGAGGCCATCGTTTTAAAAGCGATTGGCTATTCTTCGTGAGTCTAATGACAAGTTTGAGATAATTTATCGATTAATTTGCGGTTTTATTAGTTTATTATCCGATCATTTAGTGATAAATGACTTAATTCAACACTTAATCAAATATTCATTCAATTGAAATGAGTTTTTCCTATTTTTTTTTAGTTATTTCAGCAATAATTCAGTGATTAGTTTGAAATAAAATGAGAAAAATTAGCAAAACTTAAAAAAAACTAATTAAGCCTTAAGTCTATTATTGGGCTTAAAGTCAAAAACTATGCATTCATTAAAATTTTTATAAATAAATTCACTTTTATTTACATTTAAATAAATCTTCAGAACTTTGTTTTGGGTTTTGCCTCGTCTTAAATAGACCTCGATTTAGATCAATGAATATGTAACCAATCAATTAATCATAAGTAAAATCATCAATCAATCACATGAAATAAAATATCCTGATTATTTAATTACGGTTAAAGTACAGACAGTCAATGAATTGAAAATTAAACCAAAAATATTCCACAAACATTGTATCAGTTTTGAGAGAGGCTGGCATTTTGAGGTCCTTCCCATTTATCCCTTGATTTAATCAAATTTATATTGTATTTCAAACATTAATATGTTATCTGTTTTTCTCTTTTGATTAATAAATAAATATTTTAATCTTTAATGTTTTACTTAATGGTTACAACAAAAAGATTAGAAACAAATTGCTTGTTTGAATTAGAGGTCATTTGAAAGTAGGGTCTATTTATTATTGATTTAGTCGGTTATGTTGTTTGTTGAGGAGGGGGTCGGGCGCGCAAACTCGTCATAATGTGAAGTTCAAGGGATTCCCGATTTTCATCAAAAATGTCATTATTTAATGATATTTAAAACTGGTTTTGAAGTTAATTACAGATTTCCTTTGATTTCCGTCAGAAACACAATTAGACTCTACTTTTAGCTGAGAATGTATTCAATGAAATACTCAGACATTCGCTTAAAATATTCATTGAATGCAAATTCAGTGCATAAAAGTGTTGCATAAATTCCGACATAAAATCCTATAAAATATTTTTATTAATGAAAATTGAATAACAGATTGTTATCCAGTCGTAAAAAATAACCTCTTTCTGTAATAAACTGTTTTTTTAAATACTATATAACACATGACTATTCTTGACATTAAAATACATTTTACATACTTTTCATAATTATTTTATAGTAAAAAATAACCAAAAATAACCCCAAAACCAACAAAAATAATAAAATATTTTTTCTGCTCTTTTATTGAAAACACTTTTGCAGAAAGAAATTGTAAAAAATGATTGTTTTTTATATAACAGAACATGAGTTCAGTGATTATTATTGGATGTGAAGACAAACTGTAAAATACAAATATCTCTCGTATGAGTCATACCTTTTTCTAAGTAAAAGCAATACCTGTTTTCCAATCAGACGACTCTCAGCCTATCGAAGGATTCACTGATAGCATCACTAACAGGACAGCCATAATAAGGTTCACCTCAGGGGCAACACAGCCTCAAATTGGAGAGGAGTCCACATTAGACATAGAGCCGGCCTTTCAATACTTTACTCATAAAACTAAAGCGAAAGCTATTTCTCACTCTATTGGAGTAATCGGTGCTATAGTTTAGCACAGAATACAGACCATTCACTCTTTATGGCTTTCCAATGGCTTTGGTTGTCATAGACTGACAAACACACACTTGACTTTTAGGTGATGTAACATGATCATTTTTACTTTTGTTTAATTGAATCTATTATTTTATTTTAAACTTTTGTTAATTTTATTGAACATAAGTTTTGGTTCAAAAACTTTGGACTTTTATATCATTTTGTGATTTATTTTATCATTTTTTGTGATAAAAAATTTAAAAACCTGAAGAAGTGCTCAATTTTTTGCTAATTAAAGTGATAATTAAAAGTTCAAACAAAGGAACATCCTCACAATCGAGCTAGGCGGTCATTTTGCAAAAGTGGACAAGGTTAATCTGTATTTTGAAATCAGATAACAGGAATAGTCTGTAGTGAAAAACTAGTCGAACAAGTGTTGAATACCTGGCCATCAGTCAAGCATTTTGTGGCAAACAATTTTTGCTCGGCACTCGACAATACTACCTGTTTCGCCACTGTCTATGTGTGTCTGTGCTCTGCCTCAATGCAAGTGAATGCCAGCACCAGAACCAACAACTCATTCATTCCGAGACAACAATTAATTGTTAAACAAAACATCGAAATAGAAATCGTTTCAATCGTTTCCAACAAATTAAAAGTTCAAAACACTATTTGAAGACAAAATCAAAACTCATTTCTCAATCAAAAGGTAAAGAAAACTAAACTTAAGAACTATTTGTTTAAATCTATTATAAAATGTTTTTAACAATAACTCAAATGCTATGCAAAAGAAATAGTTTTAAATGACATTAAGTGTCAAAACTATTAAATATTTGTGACAAACAATCGTCTGTTTATTGAGAACTACAGAACATATGACTCGAAAAAAGTCTTCTTTCAATTCATAAATTGAAATATTGTTTTGTTTTTACATTCATTTGTATCTATCGCTGAAATTAGTGCTAAAGAGCTCTCATTTTTCGTCAGATTTTGAGTATGTAATGCAATGCGCACTCATCAGCACCTGTATAGACGATAGGCTGTGCAGCACAGCATAAGTCAGGAACTGATAGGCGACCCCCGAGAGAACACCTGCAAAGTTATAAAAGCCACTCCAATATAGCGTTTTTAATAAAAACCTTTTTTATATCAACAGAGAAATTGATAAAAAGCAATGATTTTTTATTTGGTCTAATCTATGCCAATGTCGGATGTGTTGGACTGGTATTCACTCACAAATAATTAATAATTTGATTGCAATTCAATATTAAATGAAAAACTACTTATTTTTTTAATTTATTTCAATTCACTTATTATTTGTTAGATTTCTGGCCTTTTATTTAATGAATTTCGTAATAAGTTTTATGGATTTTAATGACATTAATTAATATGAAATTTTTGTTGTTTTTTAAAATGAAAACTCTTTTAAATCGAAGTGTGATTTGTTCTGATTTTGATTTTTATTTCATGTGATCTCTCAATAGATATTTGTTTCGAAATTAATATGTTTTTAAAGAAAAGTTTTTTAATTAATTGATTTTTGGGCTAATTTTTATAAAAATTTATGTGATTTCAAAGTATTTGCCATTTTTTCAGTGAATTCTTGTCGTTGTTTTTCAAGACTTAAGACATTTTACACATCAGTCCAACCATTCCCTGAAAAGTGAATTTTCGCATTAAAATTGATTGTGTCGGCCATCGGAAAGGTATTCCCAGAGACTGTGTATATTTACGATTGTACTAGTATATAATGGTATATAATATGTGATTTGCACGACATTTGCCACTTATTCCGTATATTCTTTGCTTCAATTAACAGACTTTTCGGAACAAAAACAAAAGTTTTTTTCCGAGAAGTCCTTCAACTCAATGCTAACATTAATTTTGTTAAAACAACTAAAAATCAAAAACAAAAAAGAGTCGAAACTCTCTGACAATCGTAAAGTGTGTAAAAACTTTGAAGAAAACAAAACCTTTTTATGTGATTAACAAAGTTTTTGTGAAGAATCGCTTTAATTGATGGCATTCCCAGACATTTAATGCTGTATTGGTTTCTATTATTGAGAAATATTGGTTTTGAGAGTAGACCTAAAGGCCAGTTAGCATCAGATTAATAGCGCGATTTCAGTCCTTTCCCTTTAATATCATCCAAACCTGAATCCCCTCTCTATTGCATACATTGAATCATTAGCTCTTGTATTTTGGGTCTTTCCCACCGACCGATCGATATTGTGTTTTCCAGTGAAATATCTGCGCTTCTCTATCAGCTCTCTCTCTCTCTCTCTCTCTCTCTCTCTCTCTCTCTCTCTCTCTCTCTCTCTCTCGGCTCAGGCTTCGCTTGTGTGCTGACAATCACACCATAGCATCCAAATCGACTCTTATATATCCAGTGCCCCAATAAAGGCCAGAGAGATAGAGATCCGACTCCAGTAGTGGTGTTTCGCATCCCTTTATATTTCTATAAAATAAATAACTTTAATGTAAATCATAGACAATATTATTGTTTAGATATGTTTTTTG
>JAQGCR010000063.1:0-11409 GCA_034699895.1 Chamobates voigtsi
CTAACTCTTTGATATAACTCAGGTTTAATCGACCGGTACTTAAATGAGTCATTTCTTCACTTTTTACTAATTAATTGAAATCAAACGAAACAATTGACAGTCTTTTAACACAACTTTGTTTATATCAAAACTTTAAATCCAAAACAAACGCCTATCGAATGATAACTCATTCAAAAAGAGTGTTAAAACAAATGTATTGAATAAACCATTCCTTTCACTCATTCTTAACATTAAAAGTATATCTTTTACTAAACTCATACTCACTAAAGAGATGTTATGTTGTTTACGATTTGACTTATTTTGTAATGACATCTATATTAAAGACTTGAAACTAAAATAATAATTGAAAAGTTTCAAAAGCATCTTGTTACAATTGATTTTCAATTAGAACAAGAAGTGTTTACTTAGATTTTAATTAAATTACTTTTAAATTACCATTAAATATCAAAATAGCCTATTACCTAGGAGAAGTAAAGAGTAGGTTAATTATTTATTTAGGGGTTTTTATCTTTATTCAAATGTAGCAAGTTAAAATTATAATTTTAAATGACTTTAATATGAAAGTGCATTGCTTATTTAATTTGCAATTGAATTATAAATTTTAAACTGTATTTTGAAAAAACCCTAATTTTTGATCCAAAGATTGTAAAAATGATTCACTTTTTGAATGACTGTCCCTTTCTTTTGGGAAATACCCGATCGCTTTGTCTTCCAGTTATGCGACGAGTCTTTCAATTTGATTGCAATATATTTGAAGTCCATTTGAGATATCGTTTTATTTATATAAAAAATAACTCAAATTATATATGAATTGCTTTTTTTGAAGTCGTAATCATTTTTGTTGATAAGACTCAACAGTTTTGACAGAAAATAAGTAGTCATTAATCGAGTCATTGATCGCAATAATAATAAAACTTTTATTTAATAATCTTTCAAAAAGTCATCAAAAAAGTAATTCTTGAGTTAAAAGTAAAATTTATTCTAAAAATTTTGGCGAATGAGCAAGATCATCTTTTAAATGAGTTCGAAAGGAGCGCTGACTTCATTTTTTGCCTGACTTATGGTTGAGCTGAAGGCAAATATGACGTAAACCTGTTTCACAGTTTCACTGATAAGTGCAAGAGTTGCAAGAGTAGTGCTGTTATGCTGTGCAAAACTCACAGCTCTACATAAACAAAGATAAACAAGCAATTTACATTATCTAATTTACATTTACCTTTCTCAAAATGACAACCAAAATGAACATTTGAGAAACAATGAACCATTTAAGAAGTTCACAAAATTACATCTGGAACACCAGTTCTGTACTGGGAAAGGGTGCCACCGGCTCTGTCTTCGCAGGTCTGTCCCTTCACTTTCACTTTCATTTGACAATTGAATGATATTTGTATTGAAATGCATTTAAATGCCATTTAAACGACTGATTAAAGCTTTCGATTGTTTTGAATGCAATTCTTGTGAATAAATGTCTTAATTGTTATTTATTTGCGGAACAGGTCTTCACAAACAGACGGGAGAATCGGTTGCAGTAAAAGCTTTCAATCACTTGAGTCATATGAGACCCTATGAGGTCCAGAAACGAGAGTTCGAAGTACTCAAGAAAGTCAATCACCAGAATATTGTCAAACTATTGGCCATCGAAGAAGAGGTCCGAAAGACAACTGATATAAGATTTAATTCTAAATGTATTTCTTTTGTGAACAGAATGAAACCCATCACAAAGTTCTTATAATGGAGTTGTGCACCGGTGGCAGTCTCTTCAATATTCTGGACGACCCCATCAACTATTATGGTCTCGAAGAGAAGGAATTCCTATTAGTTCTCAAACATTTAGGTATTTATCACACGATTTGACATTTTATTGGATTTTAATTCGATCACAAAATTTGAATAATTTTAAAAATAATTAAAATTAAAGACAGCGTTAAGACAATTGTTAATCCATTGTTGTTTCGGTGATTAGCGGCCGGAATGAAGCACTTGAGAGACATGAATATAATTCATCGCGACTTAAAACCCGGAAATATAATGAAATTTGTGGCCGAAGACCAGATCTCTATCTATAAGTTAACCGATTTCGGTGCCGCCCGAGAACTAGAAGAAGATCAACAGTTCATGTCTTTGTACGGAACTGAAGAATATTTGGTAAACTCTTTTGATTTATATTTCTTGTGATTTAAACTTTGAACATGTCTTGCAATGACAGCACCCGGACATGTATGAGAGGGCAGTCCTTCGCAAATGTGCGGGTAAATCATTTAAAGCAAATGTCGATCTGTGGAGTATAGGCGTCACTCTATACCACATCGCGACGGGTGTCCTTCCTTTCAGACCATTTGGTGGCCGTAAAAACAAGGACACGATGTATGCCTTCCCTAAAAGGGGTTGACATCAACTGTAAATCAATTTTTACTTTAGGTATAAAATAACGACCGGAAAGGCCTCCGGAATCATATCTGGTGTTCAGAATTCAGAAAATGGCGAAATTGAGTGGAGTCGCACTCTTCCCAAATCGTGTCTTATAAGCAGGTAATTAAATGACTCAATAATAGAGCTATAGTTTATTGACCAAGTACATCTGTACATCGGTATATCTGTAGTTCACTCCAACCTCTGGTCACTCAGTTATTAGCGGGTCTTCTGGAGTGCGATGAGAACAGAATGTGGTCTTTCGATAAATTCTTCAAAAGTGTGACAAACATATTGTCTCACAAAACGATTCATATCTTTTATGTAAACAATTTGTCAGAACTGGTTCTCTACTCTCATCCGACAGAAAAGTCAGTCATTTTTAGTTAAAAACTCTTAAAATCTAACAAATGTTTGATTAGAATGAATGACGTGAAGAGTAGAATCGAGACGAGCATCAAATTGTCGACAAATGTCCAGCTCTTGATTTGGAACAAAGCGTTGATTTCAGACGAAACACTTGTGACAGAGTTTCAGACAACACCTGAAACTCCGCTCCTTTTACTCAATTCCGAAACGACTAAAATTCGGGCGACGTTTCCGCTCAACACTTCTAAGTTTCCCGATTTGGTCAATACTCAGACAAACTGTGAATCGGACGCACAAATGGCCAAACTCTGTGCTTCGATGGGTTACGCCATTCAAAGAATTATCGAAAAATGTGTTCTCAACCATCGATTGGCGACCGCAACACCTTCTTATGTCATGTAAACTAATGGTTATCTCTTAATACATATCCTTATTAATTGTCAACTAAACTGATCCACAGGTCTCTAATCGATAGTAATGTCAAAATATTGAGTGAAAAACAGAACGCTTCCCATCATTTGCTCGTCTCTTTGGAACAACAGTTGCTTTATTTGGAAGAAATGTAACCATAGATCTCTTTTTTCTTTTACTAATCAATTTGTTGATCACTTGTTGATAAGGAACCGTTACTTAAATCGTTTGATTGCGAGTCTGTCTTTTGATGTGGACTTCACTGTCGATGAAGAGCCAAAACTACTTTACGAAAAGGTCTGTTCAGTCAGTGATTACCCGATTGTTATTCATTGCCATTGATTTACAGCTCCGACTCGATTGGAACGGACTCTCCACAGGAATGGAAGAAAAGGTGAAGAACTTGAAAGAGGTCTGGGCAAAGGAATCGTTGAACAGTAGCATCAATATTCTGAGCGCTCAGTCAAAGGCAAGGCATTACTGCAATAAAATACGGGAGAGTTGGCAGACATTACACAAAGACAAACAGTCCAGAGGTTTGACTCTTTTTATGATTTGAGACATTAGTTGACAGATTATTTTCTGCACAGCACTCAGCTTATCATATAATGAGGAACAGTTGCACCAATTGGAAAAGTATGAGTCATTTCTCATTAATTTAACTTTAATTTAATTTTTGATAATTTTTTAATAGAATAAAATTAGACACAAATTGCAAAAAACTGACCGATCTTTTGGTCAAAGAGACGAATCCCGCCATAAATATAATGGCAGAGAAGTTGGAGGACTGGTATTCGTAAGTTCAAATTGAAAGAGATGCTTGGTGCAATTGCTTATTTTTTTTAATTTAATGGTTTAAGTGGGGCTCAGGTGGCGATAGTACAGTCCGATTGTCTCTTAAATGTGATCTCGGGTACATTTATGACGGATTGCGATAAACTCCAGGAAAGCATCAAAAAGGTTAGACTTATTCTGTTTTTTGTCAAACTTTTAAATTAAACGATTTTCAGGTTAAAGAAGTTCATCGAAAGGTATGGACGCATATCCTCAACAAAACCAATGGACAAACCATTGAGACCGAGAGTCGGCCCAGTATTCCAACCCGTACTCATCGGGAGATCAACTTTGAGAGCGATATTTTATCAAAACTACCGCCAATTGTGGCTCAGGAGTGAGTTCTTAATAGTTTTGTAACACTTTTGACAAAAATCTAAAATATTATTCAATATTAAAGACTCGAAAGTCTTCGCGAATCAACAAAAGCTGTTAAGAGTCTGATTGAAGAAAACAATGCAATTATGGCTGAGTATGTCTTTCCCTTAATTTTGAGCATTAATTTGTCTAAACTTTGATTTAATTGATTTTTAGATTCGAATCGATAACAATTGGATCCAATCATTGACTCAAAATTGTTGTTAATTTTGTTAATAGTTTGAAAACATATTTGTTTCTAAAAGTAATGAGAAGTAAATGCAATATATCTGTAGTTCACTCTTGAGTTCACTCCTATAACTCCTTATAGAGAATTATTGAATCGAGTCATTCAATAGTCTTATCCAATCCCTGTGCTGTTGAGCCCCTCTCCTAAGCACTGATAACTGTTAAGCGAAGGCAATGCGTTCCTTCAGTACTCGAGTTGTCCGCTTTGGGAAAGCTTTTTGGGCTCATTTACAGCATAACTGTCCCGCACTTCTCGAGCTGTGAGAGAAAGTTCATGGCTTCTAATGTCTATTTTGGGAGTGGTATAAGTGGTATATACTGTGCTTCTCTTCGACAATAATTGAAAACAATTGTTATCAGACTTTGGATTTACTTCTAGTGTAATGTCTTTACATTTTCATCGCTTCATATTCTTATGTATAATATATTTGTCGACAGAATTCATATGTAAGTCAATCAAAATGTTAACTACTTTTTTATAGTCATATATCTCTCTCTCATACTCTCCCCTCTCGAGTGCATCAACTTTTTTGAGTGCCTTTCAGTGCCTTCTATTGAATATTGCATTACATCTTCTCATTAGTTATGAAATAAAAACGATTCTTATATTTTTTATGCAAAAACTTTCCGATAGTTTTAACGATTCTTCAAATTATCTTTTAATTGAATTTTAAATAAAATGATTTCTCAAATGATTTCAAACAAATATAGTAATGATTTGAAATACTTATGTGTTATGCAATAAAACTGTTGTTTGAATGCAATTTCATATAAACACAATTCACATCAAACGGAAGGATATAATTAACGAATTAATTGTTTCATAAGATTGTGATTTGGATTTCAATAAATTTATTGGATATCCTTTTGGTCCGAATATCAATATTCGTGTTTAATGACAATGAGAGTCAGTTTACTCGATGACAAAAACCATATGTCCAGTGGTTTGACAGACATACTCAATATTTAGGAAGAGCTTCCAAACTAACACTCACTCAATAATATACTTACAAATACAGAAACTCAAGATTTACCAGTTTTTAATCAAAACCATTAACTTTTCCAGTATATAATTTCATCCAGTTATTACCCCTCAAATGACCCCCTCCTACTCCAAAGTATACTACAGTTAACTGGAGTTTAAATTATTTATTTTTATATTTATTAGAAAAATGTTTAGTAAAGAAAAGTAATTGTTTTGCAAAAATTGTGACAAAATTATGATATATTGGATACAAACTATTTATTTTGACTTATGATTACAACTGAAGATATGATTTGAAAAATTTTATGAATTCCCAAATTGTTTAAAATCTGTTCAAATGACAGATAATATTAATGATTAAAAAATACTTTAAAGTACAAAAAAAAATGATAACTTTTAAAAAATGGAACTTGGTGCTTGTTTTCATTTTTCGATTAATAAATCTAGTTTTAGTCGTTTATTAGTTGCGTTTGAGTTCTTGTTTAATATCAACTCTCGGTTCAAACCGCCCACACATTCACCTCAGGATATAATAGTAGTTTCGATAATATCTAATCAAAAGCACACAAACCTCTCAATTATTTATTCGTCTTTAATATTGGCCAACATTTTCTTGAAATTGAAAATAAATGCTCTCATTTGATCCCTGGTCACATTTCAAATGTGCTTACTCTAATGAACATTATGAAAATATTATATCACGAACAGTTTTGTTGAAAACTAGGATAATTATGTAAATGACCATGGACTAATGCTAATTCTTATTTCTTTTTCATATTTTTCATATGAAATGTTTACAAACTATTTTCAAATGACATTTAGTTTACACTTTTTATGGCATTTTATTTATCAATATTTAAATATTCTATTAATTATCATAAATATTGTAATCAATTGAAAGACTATTTATGAGATATAACCAAAACATAAATCGTTAACCAATTAACTGAAACTTTTACTAATTTATTGGAATAGTTGTGAACCTGGTTTCAAAATATAAACTAGTCAAATTTTGTTTGAAGTTTGGTTAAGTATGCAGTTTTTTAGTTTTACCAGATGTAAATCGAGTGGTGTTCCCAAGGCTTTTGATTTTTAAAACTTTTTTGAAGACAAATCATTCGGTGAGAAACGAGTGAAGAAAGACTTCAAAGAAGTCTTTGAGATATAATCTTAATGTGAAGTTCAGAGGAGAAGACTTGTCTGACTCCTAATTATTGCTAAAAATAAACTGAAAATCCCTTAAACGTTGAGAAGAGTTTGCAGACAAAGCGCCGGATTTACACCAATTTCAACACTTTTTTAAACGAAGCGATAAAATAATTGAAACCAATTCGAGACAACTGTCTGTCAAACTAATAGTCAATTATCTAATCATTTATTGATTTGACAAATAATTTCAATGATTAGCCCTTTTATTAAAGAAGTGCATTGACTTAATTGACTCAATTTGTTTGGAAATAAAATCTTTTGACAAAAGTCTAGTTTTTGTAAAACTTTTGACATTTTTTTTGTGCCCACACTTTGAAAGGACTCATATTTCACATTCTCTTTGGAGGAAACTTTTGATAACTGTTTCTAAGACTAATGTTTGAAACTTTTTTCAATACCGGTTCTAAAGAAACTCCATAAATAATTGTACATGGTTGTTCCAATTTTATCGTTAAATTTATTTTTATTGTATTTCCAAAGGAAGAAACAAAGTAACCAGGGCAAATAATACGAGTTGTTACAGTTGTTATAGATAACAAGATAAGATATGCAATTAATTTTTTAAAAAAAATTTAAAACAATAATTAATAGCAAAATAGTTCTAAATAGAATTTAGCAAGATTATTCAATCCTATAATTAGTGTATATTTTTATTGAAAATGTTTTCATTTGATTATAATTTAATTTTTGACAGTAATCTCATGTCAGAGGTCCAGATATCGGGATGAGAGGAGGTTCGATGAGGACAGGAATGGTATGGCTTAACATTTTCCTAATTATAAGCTTAACATAATTTATATGTGGTTTAATCAATATATTATAAACTATTACAATCAAAAATAATTAATAATTCGGTGGCGGTTCACAAGTCTAACAAAATATAATATTCTATTAATTAAACCATTAATTGGACTAAATTTTCAAGAAATGAAGAAAATTAACCTTGACTAATAATAATACTTCTTGAGAACAGAAGAGAATCGTTCAAAGAGTTTAATCACTCGAAGAAAGAGACAAAAAATGGAAGTCTTAATAAATGTCCACAAAATCAGAGCTAATTTCAGGCAAATAACCAAAAAGTCTAACAAAACTTCAACACATTTAACACCAAATCAAATGTTAAACTAATGGTAAGATTAATAACGAAATTATATTTAATTTAAAAGAAACAGTACTTTAAAACTGAAATAATTTGGTGACGGAATCGGTTTATTATATGATGTGCTGACCATTAATCAACTGGTGATGGAATCAATAGATTAGATATTTATTAGACACAGAATTTGATTGTCGTTCACATGAATATAACAGCGCCGGGAAATGTACAAAACCCGCCGATAGTGGACGGCTCCTACTTTGACAATAGTCAGCAGAGAGTGACTAACGAACCGCCAAAGTTTGACTGGACTTCCAGAAGGAGAGGTAATTCACAAACAAATGTGACCTCATTTTGATGTCTAACAACATTTGAACCGCTATTCGACAGCAAATAGTGATTCACAACAACGACCACAACAGCCAACTAATCGCCGAACAGTTTATCGGCGGCCAACCACAACGAGAGCACCTGGAGCATCGTTTCCGCGTCGATATGAATCTCTTTATAATACGAGCGATGACTCGCAAACCCCTTCCCGACAAACAATTTCTTCGTCAATCGACGCATTGCTAAGCAATCAGTCGAGTCCTGACTATAGAGGCGGTAGTTATACATATCAGACCAGACGTAATATAAGTACCGGCACCAGTCGTTCCGGAACTATTAATGGACAGTCATTCCAAACTCCGATTCTGTGGCAGAATAATACTTGGCACTGGTCCACTAATAGAACAAGGGAGTATGACCCCGATTTAGACGGAACAACACTTCCACCACCTTATGAAAGGGAACGCCACGGAACAGAAGAAATTTGGGACGGATCTGATTTAGTTAAATATCCGACTGATAACCGCCACCCTATGGGTAGACATAATAAACGAAACAATATTTTCTCCTTATTTTAAACTTTTTTCTTATGAAACAAAACTTTATTTGAAATGATTTTTGATTAATCCATGCATTGATTTCGTTAGCAATCTATGGGTCGGGTCGTTGTGATGAACTGCAAGCCTGTTACCCAGCTACCGGTAATTTGCTTATCGGTAGAGAGGATAAGTTGGAGGCGTCGTCGACCTGTGGTCTCACAAAAATGGAGAGATATTGTATTGTAAGTCATTTGAAAGAAAAGAAGAAATGCTTTTATTGTGATTCGAGACCACAAAACAAAAACAATCCCCGACTCTATCACTCCATTGAAAATATAGTTCAAAGGTATAACCACTTAATAATCAAAGAAACATAAAGTGATCAAGTAACTTTTAATTGTGGTCAGAATCGGTCGAAAGCGAAAGCAGAGTTGGTGGCAAGCTGAAAATGGCGTCGAACACGTCTCACTTCAATTTGATTTGGAGGCGGAGTTCCACTTCACTCATCTGATCATAACATTTAAGACTTTCCGTCCGAGTGCCATGCTCATTGAAAGATCTCATGACTTCGGTCGTACGTGGGATGTCTACCAATACTTTGCATACGACTGTTCCGATTCTTTCCCTGGCATTCCTATTGGTCCAAGGCACAAAATAAGTGATGTCGTCTGCGATTCTCACTACTCGGGTGTCGAGCCCTCGACAGAAGGCGAAGTCATATTCAGAGTTTTGCCGCCAAGTCTTCGAATCGATGACCCCTACAGTCCAGAAGTGCAGAACTTATTAAAGATGACTAATTTGAGGATCAATTTCACAAAATTACATAATTTGGGCGACAATTTGCTCGACTCGAGAGACGAAATCAAAGAAAAGTATTACTATTCGATATACGATATGGTTGTCAGAGGCAGCTGTTCCTGCTATGGACACGCCAGCAGATGTATTGCAGATCCCGGACAAGAAACTATACCCGATATGGTTTATGGTCGGTGTGAGTGCACTCATCACACAAAAGGTCTAAACTGTGAACAATGCGATGACTTCTTCCATGACGTACCTTGGAAACCAGCCATCGGAAGGAATACCAATGCCTGCAAAAGTATTTATTATATGGTTTGACATCAAATGCACGACTTATTCCAATTTGAACCTTAGCTTGCAACTGTAACAATCACGCCCAGCGCTGTCACTTTGATCCAGCCGTATATGAAGCCACCGGTAAAGTGAGTGGTGGTGTATGTGATGACTGTCAACACAATACAATGGGCCGAAACTGTGAACAATGTAAACCCTTCTATTATCGCGATCCGGGCCGTAGACTAGAAGACCCGAATGCCTGTCAGCGTAAGTATATCTTTGGATAATTGCCTTCAATTAAGTCTAAAACAGTGTCTAATTATTAGCCTGTGATTGTGATCCGCGCGGATCTCTTGAGGACGCCATTTGTGACGAACACACAGATGTTAGCTCTGGTATAGAAGCAGGAAAGTGTCATTGCAAGAAGAATGTTGAGGGAAGGCGTTGTGACAGATGTCTGCCCGGGTTCTGGAATTTCATTGAATCCAATCCCGACGGATGTGAACGTATGTATTGAGACCTCACTCCTACTAATCTCACTAAACATTTACTCTCCACTGTATAGCCTGTACTTGCAATCAATTGGGAACAGTCGGCAATTTGGGATGTAATGTATACACAGGAGAGTGTGTCTGCAAACGAAATGTTGTGGGAAGGGATTGCAATCAATGCGCTGTAAGACTAGCTCTAAGTTTATTAATGAGTTTAAAAATTGTAACGAATTATAATTACAGCCCGAATATTATGGACTCAGTGCTGATGAAGAAGGATGTAAAGCATGTGATTGTGATCCTGGAGGTGCGTATGACAACAGTTGTGAACTATCTACCGGTCAGTGCAAATGCAGACCTCATGTGACGGGAAGGCGTTGCGATGTTCCCGAACAGAGCTTTTTCGCTCCATTCCCCGATTACATGGTATATGAGGCAGAGTTAGGCAAAGGCACGGCTGAGTCTCAGATGACCCCTCGAGAGCCCCATGGTGATCGCACGGCTACATGGACTGGTATTGGCTTCATGAGAGTCTTCCCGGGAACTAGACTTGAATTCGATGTGACAGACGTTCCCGAATCACTTGATTATGATATAGTAGTCCGATATGAGCCACAAATTGCTGGAAAATGGGATGACGTCAGGATCGTCGTCGAAAGAACAGGACCCGTAGATCCACGCGGACCGTGCAATAGGACACTAATGCAAGATGACACCAAAACTGTAACCATGGCCTCAACAGATAGATATGTCGTCGCAAACAACATATGTCTCGAAAGAGGAAAACACTATAAAATCAAAGTCGAAGTCAATCAATACGACAGAAGTATTGATAGGGAAACCGCTTCAATACTCATCGATTCGGTCCGTCCCAAGAGTTTAAGCTTATTATGAAAACTGATTAATCAAATATATTCGTAACCATAGGTAGCGATCATTCCTCGAACAGAAAACATTCCGTTCTTTAAAGGGAATCAATTAAACGAATATAAGAGACAGGAATACGAGAGGTTCAGATGTGGATCCGCTTATTATACAGTGACCCGAGCAGCT
>JAQGCR010000064.1:0-11405 GCA_034699895.1 Chamobates voigtsi
CAATGGTCCAAACTATCACTTCTATCACTTCCTTATCGACGACTCAAACAAAAATATTCACTCAGTTCGAGAACTTTCACTCAATAAACTTGTCAAAATAGTTATTTTAAGTTACTAGCACAGTTAACAAACACACACACAATTAAGCATATTGACCAAGCTTATTTTCAGTGACGGAAACGATGTTAAGCACCAACTTCTCAATAATTGATTACTTGGTTTTCATATCCTTATTGATCGCCTCATCACTGATTGGAGTGTTTTTCTGGTGGAAGAGTCGTAATAACGCCACAAACGATGAATTCCTGACCGGAAACCGAAAGTTAGGCGTATTTCCGGTGACGCTATCACTTGTGGCCAGTTTTATGTCGACCAACACAATGCTGGGAACACCAGCCGAGGTCTATCAGGTGGGCACCCAGTTCTTCATCCAGGTGATATCCATAGTGATCTCGGTCGTTTTGGCAGCCGAAGTATTTATGCCCATCTATTACAAAATGGAGATCATTAGCGTTCATGAGGTCCGGTAATTGTAGTGGTGTTCCACTCATTTCTAATCAAATTTGATTTTTAACTCAATTAGTATTTGTCAAAACGATTCGGAGCGGAATATGTGAGGATCGCCGGCACTATTGGTTTTCTAATGGCCACGGTATGTTCACACAGGAAATGACCATGGACAATTTAATTTATCTTTTCATTTGAATCTAATTTATAGATACCTTATATGGCAGTTGTATTATACGGACCCTCATTAGCTCTGAGCTCAGGTCAATAAAAGCACTTCGGGTTAGGTATTAAAATTATTCTGTTCTCTAATTAGTGACTCCGCTGTCGATCCCGACCTGTATTCTTGTGGTCGGAATTATTTGCACTTTTTATACCTCTGTTGTAAGTATTGATACAAATATTTTGCGTTAAATACGACTTAAACCCACTTCTGATTAAAGGGCGGAATAAAAGCCGTCGTCTGGACTGACGTACTTCAGTGTATCCTTATGTTTATGGGTGTTATCATGGTCATTGTTCAGGTTAGAATTGCGGTTAAAAATTGATTATTAAAAACATTTGCACACTTTTAAAGGGTTGCTTAGAAACTGGAGGTCTGGCCGAGGTTTGGCGTATTAATAAAGAGGGCGGTCGTCTCAAATTCTTCAAGTATAGTTCCATGTTCTAATTTGTTAGTCTGCTAACTATATGAGCATGGCAATTTTAGCTTCGAGTTCGATATCTATAATCACGACAATGTGTGGAATGTGGTAATCGGGACAGTCATCTATTGGTCTGCAGTTCACTGTGTTTTGCAGACTCAGGTCCAGAGGTATAACAGTTTGGAGTCAACACAAAAGGCCCGGAAGTATGCGCTCAACAATTAATCGTTTAATTAGAATTAATTAACAATTTTGTTTGAAAACCACCAAGAACACTTTATTGGAATCTGCCCGGACTCGTCATTCTGGCCCTTTTGGCAGTGATGTGCGGCTCAGTCATATACGCGAAATACCATGATTGCGATCCAATCACCCTGGGTCTTATCACTAGACACGACCAGTTGATGCCATATTTTGTCATGGACACTTTAGCAAAGTACCCTGGACTTCCTGGACTCTTTGTTGCCTGTGTTTTCAGTGGATCGCTCAGGTATTATATCAATCCTTAAATGATTTGATTACTTAATGTTGATTTTCAGTACCCTTTCCTCGGGTTTCAACGCATTGGCAGCCGTCACGTGGGAGGACCTCCTGAAGGACAGAATCAAACTGAAGAGCAAAAAACAAGAGCTAAACATAACTAAACTGATCGGTGAGTCAAACAGTAAAATAAATTAGAATGATCATGGTCATCATTGTTGTTTTCATCTAGCAATGACTTATGGCATACTGTCCATCGCCATGTCCTTCGGCGTGGGTGGTGTGGGAACTGTATTACAGGCCTGTATGGCTTTGGTTGGCTCAATGGTGGGCCCATTATTCGCATTATTTTGCCTGGGTGTTTTCTTTCCTCATGCAACCGCACCGGTATGTCATCACCGCTCAGAATAGCACTGAATAAGCTTTGATTGTTTTTTTTTAAGGGATCGGTAATTGGTTTTGTATTCGGGGTGATTATTAGTTTGACCCTGTCCATTGGCTCACTGGTTATTCCTCGGCCCAAAGTGTCGCTCCCGACAACTCTGAACAGTTGTCCGCCCGATGTTCTCAGCTATGCGTACGACAAATATAATGGTTTACCCAACTCTTCATACATTGAATCGTATGACAATCCGGAGTAAGTGTTTTTAGGGACAGTCATTAGGACGGGTATCACTTAATAACAATGCACTTTTGCAGAGGTTTGGCCAAATTCTTCCATATTTCATACCTTATACTATCTGTGATCGGATTCTTGGTGGCAATTATCCTTGGTGGTGTGCTCAGTCTTTGCATTGGTCTGTTTGAGTTTAACTTGGTAGTTTTATTCGAAGCTAATTTGTTTTTTTTGGAATTAACTAGGTAAACGCAATAAGTCAGTGGACCCGGACCTCATGCGACCAATTCATAAATACCTTTTCCCTTGGAATAAAAAATCTGTTGACATAAATTGACCTGCGCTCAAATTTTTAGATTAATTTGTTTTTTCATTGCAGTCATTATTGTAAACAATTCATTTGAAAATTAACTTGATCATTTATTGTGAATTTTTGTGTTTCATTATTACAAAGAAATTATTTGTTTTTATTATTATTTTTGTGACTGAAAAGCATTGAATAAATTGATTTCATTGAATTTAATCTTGAAAGTTATAAACTTGCTAGATTTCAAAACATTATCAAAAGCTGTGTAAAAATATTCGTTTGAAAATAATAATACAGTCAGCTCTCGATATAACGGAACCAGTGGTGCAGCAAATTTTTGTCCGTTATATCGAGGGCTGACTGTAATTAAGTTTAACTCAAATCTATTAAAACTAAAATACTGTATAAAAAGCGCTGGTCTTAAAGTGGCTATTTATTTGATCATGCTATAAAATCCTAAATAACTCATTCATTTCGAGGTAAATTAGATTAAAAACTTCAATTAATAGTTAATAATTCAGATATTTTTAAAGTAATTTTTAGAAAATAAAACATTTGAATAAAATTGAGTTAATTTTATTTGAATTACAAAAACTTTTTACTGATATTATTGTTGAGTACTTGTGTTGTATAGCAAAGAGCCTCAGGTTATGTAATGACAAACGGCTGTCCCTTTCATTCAAAAAATTGTAAAACTCTCGACCATTGGGTTAAAGAGCGGAGAGAGTAATCGATGAGTGGAGTGCCTGCAGTGCAGTGAGGGTTAGGGACAGCCAACGGTCCTCTCCTCTCATCTGTACTCAGTTCTAGAGTTCAAAACATTTGACGCAAAGTTTGTTTGTTGTGAAAAAAGATGGCCTCAAGACTAAGACGTTCCTCCCGGCGCTTCATCTCAAAAATGTCACTCAAAAGTGATTCCCAACTGAGAAGACTGGATGACAGGTCGGCCCCGAAGTTCAGGGCTTCGCTCCGGTATAGCAAAAGACAACGGGTATGTCCTCAAAGTGTTTATGTAATCGTTTGAATGCTTGCCTTCAGTTGTGTTTGTATTTCAATTCAAACGCTATTTTCGCGCGAAAACCAACTTTTAGTCCAACTCTTATGCGATAAACAAGTTTTGAGCACTTCTTTCGGGAATTACTTTCCACTGAAATATGAAATAACGAGTATTTTATCGTTTATTTTCATATAAGTTATTATTTAATGATTGACTTTATTTGAGAAACTATTTGCTATCAAATAAATTATTACATAAACTAACAAATTATAGACCTTTGAAATGAATGATCGGAATCTAAATATCAGTATATTTTGTATTAATCAAAATAGTTGTCCGGAATATTTGATACTTGCAATTAATTTTGACGAAAATATTCATCTAAACTTCTAATCAGGTTTTATGGGAAAACATTTCTTTATTAATGGAGTGATCGATAAAAACACTCTATTATTAAAGTTATATAAAAACACTTTCTTTGGATATAAATATTAAACTTTTATTTAAAAAACATTTAAAAATCTATTTATTATAAAAACAGTGAAAATCATTGAAAAAAGTGAGAAATAAGTGGTTTTTGAATGCTTTTGGCTCTAAATATATGCAATAATTTGTGATAAAAACATTATTTTTATCGTTAGTTTTGAAAACTCTTTTTATTTCCTCAAAAGTTTACAAATATTTTTCAAAAATACAAAAATATTTACAATTTTTTACTTTTTATTAAAAATTATTAGTTTTTATTCTGTCCTCAAATTTCACCCAACAATTTTTCAAGAAACTACCTTGACCATTTTCATACCAATTAACACAAATATCACATTTGAAAGGGATGTCCACTCACTTGACAGCAATTATAAAATTCAAAACTTTTGACTGTAAAAAAATTGGCTCTTGGTCTAAAATTACATAATCAGTTTTGCTCAGTCAGGTGCTACTCATTGCACGCCCTAACTATTTAATGGTAAAACATGACACCTGTCCTCTATATTTCACTTTTCCTTAATGAGTGGTAAATGCCAGCTGTCATTAGTATTCACTAGATAATGACCTTTCTCAAATAAGAAAATGATCTAGGCTTAATTGATGACTAGATAAGCGTTCAATTACCGCATATTTCATAACATTTGAAACTTGATTAATTCAAAATTAATTGAATATTAATCACTTCATGTATTAGTTTAACGCAAAAATGAAATTAATTTTTTTTCTTTTATATTAATTAATAGAAAAATATTTGTATAAAAAATTCATTTTTTAACGAATTGAGGAAAATATGTCTAAAGAATTGATTTACAAGTTTTTCGACATATCTTTCAATCAAATGAATGACTGATTTGTTCTAATATTTCAGAAACTAATTTATAGTTTGTTTTTGAGACTAAAGTATTAAACAATTTGTCTTAAGACGAAAATCAAACAAATATTTTGATTACAAACAAAACTTCACCTGATATTTGACTAACGCTTTTTTGATGGATAAGTTTTGGCTCAGGTTAGAGGATGACAGCCAATCGGGTCAATGGGACGTGTAATTAAGGACTTGTTCAATTTATCCATGACCCCGGTGTTCCGTTAGGACAGTTGGCTTCAAATAATTTGTTTGTTTTAAAGTATAAATATTTTTTTATCCAATATTTGTCTATCAATTGGCGTATAATTTGTTAATTCTTAGAAAACTAATGATTAGATTAGAGATAATTATGAGAAAAGTGAGCCGACATCTAATTCAGTGCTCGAAATTCAGAGCAAATATGATTAGCCCAGAGCTCAGCCTCGGCTCCAATTTCCTCAATTTGCACGACTATTATTCCGTGAATTTATTTTGCGATTAAAATTTGATTTTTCACATAAAAATCAAAAATTTAGTGAATTAATAGTTCTTTGAACTTTTCAATTGAGTTATTATATAATTTTGAATTAAAAACAAGTTTTCTCATAATTATTATTAACTGTCATATCGTCAATAAAAGCATCAGGCTAGTTTGCATCAAGGTTATGTTTGCACGAATTTAAAACAAACATTTTTTTAGTATTTGTTTGCAAACTATCTGTCAATTCCTCGAAATATAGGAATTAACACTCAATTCAATGAAATGTTTGATATTTTAGTTTTTTTGTTCAAATATTTGCATTAAAAACAAAGAATTTTATCGTTCGCTTGAATTTATTTTATTGAAAAAAATGCCATTTTATGCGACAAAGAGTATCATTGAATCAATTCTATCAATCATTTCCTTATTATATTTCGCTTAAAAACTCGATTAAATTCAATGTAAAGTTTGAAATGTCAACAATCAACTTTTTTTCAACTCTTCACTTTTGCCTTGCTCATAATTTGGAACTTTTTAGCTTGCCATCAATTTCTAAAGAAAGATTAACAAGGCACTTTGATACTTTTAATGTCGATTTTGAATAATTTAACCAAGGCACTATTCGAATAAATAGCCTTTAATTTTAAAATAAGCTTGAAGTTTTAGTAATTGTTTAATTGAGTGAGGTTAATTTGATTTTTTTAGGAAAATGTATCACCCAGGTGGAAATTTATTCAAGTGATTCACTAATTAACTAGAAAAAAGTTCCTTGTTAATAAATCAAGCTTAATCATTGTCTAAAGTGTTGTAAACTTCTGATTAGCGATAATTCAATTTTCAAAAATCATTGAATAATTTGTTTTAATTTAATAAAAGTTTTATTACTCAAAGATATCTCTGTTTATGTTAATTGAAATGCATTTTAAAACAAAAAACACATTCATTTCGAATGATAACAGAAATTAAGATCAAATACTTATGCAAATTGAAAATCAAATTCTTTGCTTTGATTTTTGTTTTAATTTAATATTCAAAACATTATTTTGTTTCAAGATTTTTGAAAAATTCAAGCGAATAATCCATTTACAATTGAATTGATAAATTACTTACCGCACAGCACACACTCGAGAACCCCGCCCTGTTTTACTGTTTTTATTGTGAAATTAATTAATCTATTGATTAATATTCAGAAAAATTATTAGTTTTGAAAATTAGTTCAGAATTTTATTTGTATTTTAGTTTTATATTCAAAAGTGAATTATAATAATTTTTTTCGGTTAAATTCTTAGGGAAAATATTTACCATAAAATTGCCAAAAAATTCCTCTTCGATACAAAAATTCTTGATTAATGACATAATTGGTTCTTAAACATTTTTATTAGTCTTCAATATTTAATTACAATATAAAAGTTTTCTCATAAAAACTCAGTTATTGTTTCGAGTCGTGTATCGAATAAATAATTTCTTTCAATAATAAAAAAGTTTTAAACAAAAAACTTTTCTCATACTCTCTTCACGACTCTCTCTCTCTCTCTCTCTCTCTCTCTCTCTCTCTCAAAATTGATTTGACCCGTATATCGGCGACAATAATCGAGGGAAGACTTACAAAAAAACAAACATTTTGTTTATTACGGAATTGAATTATTAACCAATTATTGCATAAATAAGACTAAAAGTGTTTTAGGCTTTAAATCAAATTATTTTTTCTCTTCAAAGACTGACTAATTTGTGATCCAATTCTCATTCAATCGATCAATGATTTAAAACTTGATTCGAAGGATAGGAACGAAAACCGTTTGAATTCCTTTCCCTTTGAATTAGAAATTAAATCACAATTGAATTGAATGTAAAAATTCTTTCTCTCAGATAATGAATTGAAAGTTTATGCCTAACATCGAAGCACTTCCCAAATAATTGACAATAAATTCTCAGAGAAATTATATATAATTTGTCTCTCATTGAAGTAATGCACGAAAAAAGTTAAACAAATGATTTGACAAAAACAAAACATAAAATTGTTAATAATTTCAAAGAATATTATTCTATTGAATTGACTTTTTTTTATTGATGTGTTCATCAGCTGCCAGTCCTTTGAGTGCCAGTACCGCACCAGACATGCATATACCTGAGCGCCTGGAGGTCGCCCATCAGTTTGACTTTGAAGGCATTATTCAAATTATATTCATATCTGGTTATAAACTGTAAAACAATTCCTTATTTAAATTCTTAACTCTTTTTTTAGTGAAAAATTAACCCGAATATAATCTGTTAACTATTTTTTTGTTTGTTAAAAGAATTTTTGTTTTCAAGGAAAAAATAGTTCACTACTTTGTTATCAATCAACTTTTGCCAGGTATGAGCGCTAATAATAGCAGTGGGTGTGTGAACACATCCTTGTTTAACATTTTTCATCCAAGAGTAAATAATTAGTTAAACTTTATTTGGAGAGAATTTATTATTATCGAGGCTTTTTTCTGTCGATCAATCTTGCAACTTCCTGAATCATTGGTGTATAAATAGATGGTAATAATTACCTTGGTGATTAATAGACTAAACAAATAATTAATGCATTTTTCAATAACTATTGTTTTTTCATTGTTTTTCTGGTAATTAATGAATAATTAATTAGCAAGCTCCATTCATTAAGAATAAATTGCTAGAAGTTTGTGACAATGGATCGCTACGTACTTTTTGAATGTGTCATAATTTTTTGAATAAATCATTTTTATTTCGAAAACTATTAAATTAATAACATTTTTATGAATCTATTTTTTCGGTTAAATTAATGTTTGAATTGAAAACAAGGTTTCAGTTTCTATGACTTCTATTGAAAAATAAAATTGTTTTTAGAAAAAGGAATCCAAAAGTCTTAATAAAATTCAATTTAAATTTATTGAAAGTAATATAACTTAAGAATATTATTGCTATCAAAATAATTGCATGAATACAGCGATCGTTAGTCTGTTTTTCCGATCGATTTTATTCATAAAAAGATTGCAAATACAGTGAAAGGAAATTATATTTATATTTATTAATATTATATTCATTTGATTAAAACTTTTTTCTTATTATGTTTTTTGACTGTCATTCAAATGAAATTCATTGTAGGAATTGTTTGAACTATTTTTCTGAGACTTTTTTCTTGTAATCCATTATTTGTTGATTCAGTTTTCCAACACTTTTTATTCTGTGCTCACATTCTGTCTATACTTCTCTGACTTTAATTGAATTTGTTTTGACGGAAATCCGAATCAATTGTCTCTCAGACTGTTGTGTGAATAACAACACAGTTTTATGCAATCCTAATCAGACATACCCTTCCCTTTTGATGAATGTTAAGGTAAGCCAAGAATTATTTTACTCACAATTCGAAGGACAGAATATTTTTTATTTAATTGTATTACAAAAAAAACTGATTTTAATAATTATTAATGAAATGAAACAATCAGTCGATTGTATGATAAGATTGATTATGATTTCAGTTATCATTGGATTTGATGTTTACTTTACTCTATATTTCGTAAGAAAAATATTTGAATAAATAATTCTGATTGAAGGCTAAAATTGGTTTTTTGGTATTTTGTGAGGAATTTTCTCATTAAACCCAATCCGTTGTCAAAATCCAGTGTTATTTTTGAGATTAAAATATACTCTTTTTTGATATTAAAGTTTTTTTTTATTTCTCTTCTGATATTAAAATATAATTATTTTTCTCTGAGTCTAAGAATAATTGAAAATTAAATTTAAAAATATTACAATTCGTGTGAATATATTTCAAAATATTTCTTTGATTAATGTATTTCTATGCAAATCCTGAGTAATGTAACAAATATTTGAAATTTTGTGTATTATTATTATTAGTTATTTATTACTTACTTCGCATTTGTTTGACATTAATGGTGTGCTGATGGCCAGTGCACTGCACCCGTCATAATGGGGTCACTAAGAAATATGAATCTGTTGGGCAGGGGGTCAAAGATGGTAACACCCCATCAATTTCAGTCTTTTTATCAGATGTGATGCCAACCCTTCCCTTTCTTTTTCTTTAAATTAAATTTGTTCAGATTTATGACCAGGGATTTTGAGGGTCACCCACTTCTTTATAACAGTAGTATCAAAATTAATAATAAAGTAACAGGGTGAAAGCCAGTCATCTTGTAAATTTTTAATGTCTAGATCCTTTGAGTTTTAACCCTTGGTTACTCTAAGTTACTTAAGAAGATTTTAACCTTTCTTGAAAATATTGGTCCAATTTTTGGAATACTTGAAGGGCTTAACTGTTTTTATCGATAAATTTTTGCTTTTTATTCAAATGAGTGACTCTTCTGTTGATTAGACACTGATTTATAGTCTGCTCTCAAAGAGAAAAATTGTGTATAATTTGTGGTGTTTTGAGGCTTCAAATACTTCTTATTTGTCTTTATTTGGGATAATATCTGAATCTGTGATCCATTGAATGCAATCGAGTTTAGAATCATTGAAATTATCGCTAAAATAATATACAATCAAAACAACAAATCGTTACGTTTTGCTGAATATTTGCCACAAAATATATTTGATGTCAAATAATAGTGTTTTGCGGTTAATGTCGGAGAGGGAGGAGAGGGGGAGAGAGAGAGAGAATTGGATTGAAAATCGTAATACAAAACTGTATTCTCATTGAATTGAAAAAAGTTTTTTATTTGAACGAAATCTAAACAAAATAGTGGTTTTCAAATGTTTTGTTATTTATTCTGAGCTAAGGTCAGCCATAAAGTAAATCAATAGTTTTGGTTACAAAATAGTAAAAAACTTTGAAATACTTTTTTTTGTTCATTAAAACAATGGAAATCTAGGATTGAATTTCAAAACCGAATAAAAGTCTGTTCAATGATTTTCGGGAAAATAGCGATCAGTCCTTTTTTTTGCCCAAAAATCGGGCTCAGACTCAGAGACTCCATTCAATTGTTGTTCAATCAAATGAAAAGTCAAAATCAATTAGTGTTTTGAGAGGCCGTGAAATGAACTGACAAAATGAGTGCTCAGCATATCTTTTGATGGATTTCTTTTTGAGAATTAATTTTTCGAGAATTGGTTCAAAAAACGCTTTTCTTCCGACAAATGAAAGTTTTGGGAAAAAACACTTTTAGTCAAAACAATTCTAAACATTATTTTATTGATCGATACATTAAATGAAATTAAAATTTAAGTTAATTTTAATGCAATTATTCAATGAATGATTGAACACGACTTCTGGCAATCATATGGAGATTAAAGGAAAACCTTTTATTTAACGGGTATAACCAAGCTCATTTCCTGTACATAAACACCTTATGACTAATAGCTGACCCAGTATATTCTCATTATCCTTGTTAATTTATAATAAATATAGGAAGGACTGGTGCCTTACTTGCAAAGGTGTTGATTATGGTTTAGCACTGTTGAAGACCTCCTGTGGCTATCCCTCGATTGAAATGTTTTTCTCTATTAAATTGAGTACAAAATTGAATGAATGAAAGAGTCGTATAATTTGGACATAAATTATATAAAAATCATTTCTAATAAAACGATTGATTTCTTCGTAGAAATCAATGAATTGAATGAAGTATTTCTTAAAAGCCATTAATCTTAAGGAAAGCCATGAAATAGTGTTTCGCTTTCATTAAAACTATTTTCTCTTTTAATGTGATTTAAAAGTGAAATAATAACAAAAAGTTGTGAACAAAATTTGTAATTCAAATCACATTATGTTTTAAAAGTGTTGTAAATGAATGACACGAATTATGTGCCGGTATATTGTGTTTCGATATAAAATTCAAATTACCATGCTCACAATATGAATTCGTGAATTAATTTGTTGTATAAAAAAATTATTTTGAATTAAAAACTATGTTTTGAATCTAATCGGAAACATTTTTCTTTAAAAATTTTTTGCACGATTATTGAGAATTGAAACGATTTTCCAAACATTTTTCAAAAAGCATTTTATTATTTGTTATGATTTTAAGCGAAAATAAGTTTTATTGAAAGTTAAAAATTCAAGAAAATAATAATGTATTTA
>JAQGCR010000065.1:0-11345 GCA_034699895.1 Chamobates voigtsi
CTTTTGGCTAATTTTGACCTAAAATTGAGAAATTATTTTTTAATTGAATTTAATTACAGTTTTTAAATAATAAAATAATTTAATTATAATTCAATTTTAATAAATTGAAACAAATTTTTTTAATTCCATTCAAAAAGCAAACTAATTTTGGGTAGAAATAAAGTACCATGGAGAATAAAACATCAACTAATAGTACTTCCTACTAAAATAATAAAAATTCAAACTTGTAACTTTATTGGTGACAGAATTGACTTTAGTTATATGAGACGCCAATAGAGTGCTGACAGACTTCACTCAAGTCATGTCAGACACTATTAAGTGATGACAGGCCTGACATAAGTCATGTCAGACCCCTATTGAGTGAAAACAATACTTTTGTACATTTTAGCTAAACCTCCTTGGCTATCCCTCATATTTATATTAGTTATATACTCTTGGTTATTATTGATGTATTGATAAAATCCTTTGGAATTCAGTCATTTGTTTTATTAATATTCTTGTAATTCATTGAAAACAGAAAATTTGACCATGTTCTAAAAATGTTTATATTATTTTTACAAAAATTGTTTTTTGAACAAGCGACTTTTTAAAAATTTGATATCTTGCCAAGACACAAACCATGGAGTTCAAATTGATATTACCTTTCAAAATTAAATTGAAATTATTGATTGAATATTGCATTAATTTTATCATATCTTTTAGAAAAGTGGGGGACTCTTGAATATTTCTCAGTTATTTTGCAAGGTTAAAACAATGATTAAATAAACGACCACTAAGTTTGGATTTCAGAAATTATAGTAAAATATTTGATAAGATATGAATTGACATTTAGTTTTCAACTAAACTTACAAATCTTTCAGAAATATATTTTTAATGATAAGGAAAAATGTGTTGATTTTCTCAAAGCTATCACTTTTTAGGCGACACTAAAAATAGTATAAAAATAGAGATTCAATGCTTTGAAATATTATTCTTCTGTTTATAACAAATAAAACTAAAAAATGAATAAAATTATTCTCTTTTTGGCAGTTATTGTGAGCTCAGCCATCGCTGACCTCAAGGACTTCCCCGATAGGGACGCCTTCTTTTTGGCTCAAAGTCATAATCAATCACTTCTGGAACCACCGAAAGAATTATACGAAGAAATTGTCAAAGAATTGGCTGCCATTCGGAAGGCATACCCAGATGTGGCTCACATTCACCACAACCCTGATTTGGAACCTGGTAAAGTAATTTGCAACAAGGAAATGCTCCTTGAAAAACTGAACGTAAGCGCGCTTGGTCCAATAAAAGTCGAGGACATTGGCAAGAACGATACCCTGATCACATTCACCAGACCTTACAACTCAATGGAACTCATTTCTAAAGTCGTGAAAGACTTTGGAAACCATTTACCCGATCATTGGAACTCTTGTGGATCAGTGAAAGTACTTGGTAATACACAAAATATTAGACGATCTGCCCTTGATGAAATGACTGGCAATATTAAAGACAGAATGTATTTCTTCACTGAATATTCCGACGATTGTTATGTTTTTTGCCGTAAAGAAAAGATGTGGAGCTTTACCTTCGATGGCCAGAAATTTACCTTGAAGAATGTGATCGAAACTGACCATAATAAACACACTACTCCTTCTTTTTCAACTACTAAAAAGTTTTAATAGAATTGTAATCATTTTTCAGAAAATAAAAGTGAAATTTTAAAACTGTAGACAATTATTAGTTTTATTTAATTTGTTTCGATATAAATTCAATTTTATTTGATGATAGTTTCATATAAATTAACATGGAGACAAATTATAATTTTTTAAATTCACTTAATTTATCATATTTGAACATGATCATTTATTGAAAGTATATTAATTATACATTAATAATAAAACAAAAAAAAGTTATATAAGATGATTGATCTTAATTATGTACTTCACTGGATTCGATGACTTTGAGCATAAACATGGATAACATTGCAAGAACTTAGGTTAATTAAAATAAGTTAACATTAATTAAAATATAATTAACACTCACTTCATAACATCTGAAGTAAGTTATTGTGAATAACACCCAGCACGAAAATCCAACTTCGTTCTTGGCTATTCGTTCAATGAAAGTATGAATCTAGGTAATTGAATTAATTATTAGGTTTTAATGTTTTAAATATCAATAATTTCAGTTAACATTATAAATAGTACACAAAATTACAGAATAAATTCTATATTATTCTTACAAACCTTAAGTTTGTTGGACAGACCTCGATATGAGTTTTTTATTTTAATACTTTTGGAATAAATAATGAAAAATGAATTCAATATTTTATAAGATTTTTTCGCCGAATAATTAACTGATGAAACGGTGAATATCACGAATAAAAATGATGTGTTGAAAACAATTGCATCATAGAAAATTAGGATTTTTAAAAACAAGGCTGTTTTTACAAAAAATAACATATAGTTTATAAGAATACAAGAAAAGCCAAATATAAGCCAAAATACTAACAGAATTTTTGACCAAAAAGTAGTGTTGTATTCATTGATCTCTGAATATAACGAATCAAATGATTGAAAAATTTCTCTGATTCTTATGAATCGTTTTCTTCTCTTCATTTCTAATAGACTTTCATTCAATGAATTGATTTTGAACTTCAAATACAAACAAATTATGTAAAACAGAATAACTTGAAATTCAAGTATATTCACGAAATACAGTCCGAAAATCGAATGTAAAATCCCATTAGGAATGCCATAAATTAATGTTTGCCAAGGGGTTGTATACATAAAATAAATCCCAGTTACAAATAGAAATGGAACTACGCTTACAATTTTCTCTGCATTGAATCTAGCAATTCGATCTAGATTACAGGTAATCCTGATTAATCGTCTAATCATCTTCTCGTCAGTGATACCTAGACATTTTGGGGGCACTAAACCCGCCATCATTTGAAATAACCGAAGAAATGTCGGATTTATGCCATTCTTGTAGTTATAGTAAAATATTATTTGTGAGCTTAGGGTTAAAATTGCGAGTATTATGAAAAATAAACCGAATTGTACCCTGATTCCTATTATATAACCCACGTCACCTAAAGCGAGTATTGTGATTTCATATTCGTTGCTCAGTGTGACCGTAATCAATTTAAAGATGAGAAATATGAACGAAATCGTGAATACAAGAAAAGGATGATAAATGAAGTGACGTTTGGGTCGAACTCTAACTGATGTGAAACACAAACCAATTCTATAGAGAATATCGTCAACCGATTCAATGGTCAGTTCTGGAGGTAAACACTTATTCACATCTATTGCAGACATTTTCCTCGATTCAAATTCACAATAAATATTGAATCTAAATATTTGCCTTAATTTTTGAAAACAAAACTCAGACTTTAGATCAAAATAAATGACTTATATTGAGATCACTTTCTTTTATAACATTTGATTCTCACAATTAAGCTCTTGATATGTCATTTATTGGATTGTTTTTCGGTTTATTTTTCTAAATACATTCACACCTATTATTACAAACATTTTTTTCTTTGTGGAAAATTCTTAATTAATTTGAATTGAGTTGTTTTCCACAATTGTAATGTCAATAAACTCATTAAAATTAATTCAAAAACAAAACATAAATTCAATTAAAGTCTAGAATATTGCAGAATGAGTTCAATTATCGTTAAATATGATTATAAGTTCAATAGATGAAAACAACTTTTGGATGTACATGTACTTCATCTCAAGGAGAAATAAAAAAAAAGTTCTTGATTAAAAATTGATCTCTTTTCGCAATATCTCTCTTAATATTGCAGTAATTTCATAGAAATCCCTTATGACTCAAAACACATGTATTAAAATCAATTAATTAGAACCTGACTTACATCTGATTTGTTTGTTTTCAAAAACGGTTATACATTTTATTGAGATATTCTTGGGAATAATTCTTCAAGTTTATTTAATAAAATTAAATATTTTCACAATTTTCATCCAAAAATTTTAATTTTTTTTAAATGTCCAAAAAATTATATTTTTAGGTGAAAAATAACCTTTTTTTAGTTAAAACCGTAAAATTGTGTTTTGGTCTTTTAACCATGCTTAATTTTTCAACTTTTTTGTAGAATATCATGCTAATTATAGCAAAAATTACAGATTTACTAGAATTCGCTGAAGTTGAATGCAATTGGCATTCATTTCAATTGAATTTTGCTATTATAAATATGTTCTTGCAATAGATTTAGTAATAATTATAGACTCATTTATAATCAATTCTTTTTTAAATATTTAACTAATTATTAATTTTTTCTCATTATCTTTTGAATTATACCTGTTTATTTGTAATGGGAATTTTGTATACTTGGTTTATTAACAAAAGTTATTTAAATTAACTAGTTAAATATTCTTCAAACTAAACTTTATTGGATTTTTATAAAAATAATTTTGAGTCGACATGTCTTATGAAATGAAATTTTTAAAATAAATTTAAACCAGGTAAGTTTGATTAATTTTTAAGATGATTTATTCGTTGTTTTAGCGCCCGGTGGCCGCAGTAGTAGTAGTTGTTGTGGTAGTAGTAGTGGTAGAAGTGGTACTCCTATGGGGATGATGATGAGGCTCATCTCGGCCACCTCCACGACCTCCTCCCCCGCCCCCACCACAACGAGTCTCAATCGGATCAGCACTGACACCAATCTGACCAACTGAAGTAAAAATATGTATTAGTATTTGAACAAGAACATTTTACTTTTAAGTGAAACTTACCAATCATTGCAATAACGAAAACAATGAAAAGTTTATTCATTTTTAAGAATTTTTGAATTTTTTTAATGATTTTAGTTTTAAACTGTAAAACATAATTTGAAAATGAGCTCCTTTTATATGTTATCAAGATGAAAAAGTTGGCAAACAATTTGAATATTACGTAAATCTGATATATTAATCAATATTTTTATTTTGCAATTTAAATAAATAATAATAAAATTGATTAATTGTTTAACAAATTATTTCAATCTTTTCAATTTTTTGTATTAGCAAGGTGTTCCAAATAGATCTCGATGAAAATTATAAGGTTAATGATTTTACAATTAAGCTTTACTAGATATTAATTACTTAATTTTTCACAGATTTAAAATGTATTTAATTGTTTCAGTTTCTGATAATATTTTTTTTATAATATTTATTTAAATACCTTGGACAGTTTTACAAGTTTGTGAAATAATTGAGTTTATTTCGTAATAAATCTTTGCAATAATTTTCATAATAATCTTTTAATTAAAACACTTGACTAAAATAATTAATTTCAGTATACATCATAAAAAAAATGTTCTAGTCAAATTCATGCCACTTTTGATAGTCATATTACATGAGCATTCATAGCTTGCTCAAATAAATTCAAATAAACTAATAATAAATAAGAATGGGTTGAATTTATTCGCAATAAAACGAACTTATTTTTCAGAATGGAATTTGATTTGCAAACAATTATATATTTTTTTAATCCTGTTATTTAACAAATTAAACTTTAACAATTTCAAGAAGTCCTTATTCGTTTTTATCTTGATAAATGGGATGATATAATTGTTACTTATCAATAATTGACAGGGTATTTTTTGAGCTAAAAATTCGAACGATATAAACAATCAAGCAAGATTTAAATTTTAAATTAGAATTTTAATGAACTTTTAATGATTTTATCATATTATTAAAAACTTAAAAATAATAATTAAACAAAATTTTTATATATTTTATCATTTTCACAGTTATTTTAACCAAGAGTTTACAATCGAAAAAAAATTAATAATCATTTTATTAAATTTTATTTTATTTAACAGAATATTGAAGTTTTATGTCACCTTTCAATAAATAATATTGACCTTCGTACTCTTAAGGTTTTCAAGGAGCAGCAGTTGTAGTGGTTGTAGTAGTAGTTGTGGTGGTTGTTGTCGTAGTTGTGGTGGTAGTCGTGGTAGTGGTGGTCGTACTCGTAGTAGATGTGGAAGTTGTACGATGAGGATGATGGTGATGATCACCACCATGGCTACATCCGCTTCGTCCACCACCACCACGACCACCTCCGCATCGAGCTTGAATACCTTGTTGAGGGTCAGCACTTAATGCAATTTGAGCGACTAAAATGAAACAAGGTAAAATTATTGTTAGTGTTTAAAAAAAACATTATTAGAGTTGAGAAAACTCACCAATTATTGCAATTACGAAAAGAATGAATAGTTTATTCATTTTGATTGTTTTTAGAATAAATTCTTTAATAGAGCTAGATTATTTTTATCAGTATTTGCAAACCGATTAATAAAAGCCTAGGTCGGTTCTTTTTATAAGTTAGCAAGATGAAATAAGTTGGCAAATAATTTGAATATTACGTAAATTATATAAATTAATAATTATTTTATTTTGTTATTTTTTAAAATTCAGATAAACAATTGTTTCAAGTGGTGTTTTTGCAATGTTCTTATTATTTGTATAAGCAAGGTGTTTCAAAATATTTGTTATATTATATACTTATTTAGTGCCTGAACTTAATTAGAAAATGTAATAAAACAGCAAATTTTATTTATATCTCATTTATTTTAATTATATTTTATCTTGGTATCATATATTATAATATAAAAATTTGAAATCGATCTTGGATAACTAGAACCTCATGGCTTTAAAGGCTAAAATCATGTTCTTTATTGCATCACCTTTGAATGTTGCGCTGATTTTATTTTTTTTTATTCCTGGATATTCAAAACACTTGTATTATATTCTAATTAATTTCATTTCATATCCTTTTCATTCATTTATTTGGTTTCATTCCAAAATTACCCTGAGCGCAGATTATTCAATTTTCAAATTACCTATATCACTTTTTTAGTATTTAATTTCCCTTCTTCATTTTCATGCAATTCTGTCCTTTCTCTTTTTAAGAACTTGAGGTAAATCCATATGATTAGGCATCGGTTGAGACAGTATTTACTAATCAATAACTAGCAAGATAATTTTATGAGTTTGATATGGAAATTATTAGCAATAATTTTTATTAATTTTTTGTTTATTTAAAAAAATACTAAAATTTTATGTCACATATCTTTTTAAATTTCTATAAATAATATTGACCATGATACTTTTAACGCATTCCAGGTGCAGCTGTTGTAGTAGTAGTTGTTGTTGTGGTTGTAGTAGTTGTAGTGGTGGTGGTGGTAGTAGTGGTGGTGGTAGTCGTCGTGGTTGTAGTTGTTGTACTGGTGGTCGTACTCGTGGTTGTGGTGGTAGGGGTCGTTGTAGTAGTGCTGGTCGTTGTAGTTGTAGGAGTAGTTGTTGTAGTACTTGTCGTTGTTGTTGTAGTGCTGGTCGTTGTTGTGGTCGGAGTTGTAGTAGAAGTAGTAGTACTTGTTGTGGTTGTAGTGGGGGTTGTGGTAGTAGTAGTAGTAGTTGTTGTAGTAGTTGTGGTTGTAGTACTCGTTGTAGTCGTGGGGGTTGTTGTGGTAGTGGTTGTACTTGTTGTAGTGGTCGGGGTTGTAGTAGTAGTTGTTGTAGTAGTTGTTGTTGTAGTTGTTGTTGTAGTACTCGTTGTAGTCGTTGGGGTAGTTGTGGTCGTACTGGTAGTTGTTGTTGTAGGGGTTGTTGTAGTAGTGGTCGTCGTAGTGGTCGTCGTAGTGGTGGTTGTGGTAGAGGTAGTAGTAGTTGTGGTAGGTTCAGGATGTTCTTCGTGGTGTTCATGATGTTCATGGTGTTGACATCCCCCACCTCCATGATGGCATCCCCCACCTCCTTTATGGCATCCACCACCACATTTATGGCCACACCCACCACCACCGCCACATCCACCTCCATGGCCACCTCCGCATCTAGCTTGTATTGGCAAAAATTGTTGAATGTCAGTGGGGCCGGCGCTCACTTCAATCTGAGCAACTAAATGTCAAATAAATATTAGCAAGTTCATTTTAAATTTTTATTGAACTTACCAATGAAAGCAATAGCGAATAAAACGAAAAATTGATTCATTTTTAATGTTTTTATATTTAAATTCTTTAATATAACTAGATTCTTTTTGCTAAAGAATTATCAGTACTTGCAAACTGATTAACTTTGAACCTGGAAGTCAGGCCTTTTATACAGTTTCAAGATTACATTTCAATATTATATAAACTTGATTAATTGAATTATTCTGGTTTTTGCATTTTTAAATTTTAATTATCAAGACTTTAAAATAATTGTTAAGAATTTTTCCATCATGCTTTTATTTTGAACTATTACCTGCACAATCAAGGTGTCCCACAATTTAGACTTGTTGAAAACAGTTTTTATCATGATAATTTTAAAAATGCTTTTGATTATAAGTTGGTTGATCTTTAATCTTAATTTGACCATTGTATTAGGATTTAATCTTTGTAAAATTATTTAATAGGTCTTGTTCATTGATGCTTTACGATATTCTAGAGTTATCTATCATATTTTATTTGTAAATCAGGTATCTTTCAAATTGTTTAAAATTTTTTATAAAAATAATTAATTATTCAAAAAAAAAACATTTGTATTGGATTTCCATTAATTTTTTAAATGTATTTTAAAGTGTGTTTATTCCACATATGCCTGAATTACCTAGAAAAATCTATGAAGTGTAGAATTGAAACCTAGTTATATAATGTTAAGTTGATCTTTGCCCTAAACAAGGTACATTTTCAATCTTTTAACTTCTCTGAGTCTTGGAGTTTTAGTATTGTATAACAAAAATTATTTTATAGATTTTGCCAAAAATGTGGTGAAATAATTGAAATATTTATGAAAACTTTTAGAAATTTACATTAATTTATGTTTAAAAAGTTTGATTCAGAAAAATATACCAACAAATAAGCAAGATCATCATTTTGAAAATTAACAAAAAATATATATCTATAAAATAACAGTTTTCAAAAATAAGATAAGCAAGAATAAATTTTATTTGGTAGAATTTATCTAGATCAGTTATCAAACATGAAAGAAATTTTTCTTTTCTTCATTTACCAAGAATTAAAAAATTGAATCTTTATCATTTGTTACTCAGTCATTATTATTTAATTATACAGGTATTAATTTAGAATTATTCTAATGTATTTAACATTGAATTCTAAACTAGAACCCATTTGCAAGATAATATGTAAGGCAATAAATTCTCTTCAAAAACTACATTAGTTAAAGATTTTTAAATTATCTTACCAAGTTTATTCAAATACTTATCTGGCTTTTTATTTAAATTGAAAATTTAATTAGATTTCATACTAAACAAGGCATTTATTTTTTCCATAGTACTTTTTTAGGTTTTAACAAGATTATTTATATACTCAGTGAGTTTCTGTTTAAATAACAGTTTTTGTCTAAAATATTCAAATAAATAAAAAACATGAAAAATATTCCAAAAATTATTTTAATTCATAAATTTGAACAAGCTCACTTTGAAAGTTATACAAATGTAAATAATTTTCTGAATTGAAAAAGGAATAGAATTGCATTTATTAGTTGATTGGTATTTCAATCAGGTGCTTATCAGTATCCACCGCCTCCATAGTCACCCCCATCTCCACCTCCATTTCCACCTCCATTTCCACCTCCATTTCCACCGCCATTTCCACCTCCATTTCCGCCATAATCTCCTTGATCTCCACCATAGCCACTTCCACCGCCACCTCTTCCCCCGCCACCTCTTCCACCGCCACCTCCTCCACCACCACATCGAATCTGGGAAAGATCAGAAGGTTCTTTCATGTCTTGAGGGTGTGCTGAGGCAACTGCAACTAATAAAAGAAAGAATTCATTTTAATTTTTCTACCGTATTACCTCGGAAGAAACCCCAGGCGGGTATAGAAGAATGTGGTACCCCCACAGAGTGGGTTTAAGTAAGAGGTATTATAGGAAAGGTATAAAATGTATGAAAATATTACTAGAGCAATAGAAAGGACTTACCAACGACTGCGACGACTAAAACAATAAGCAATTTATTCATTTTTAAAATGATTTTTTATACTTTGTTTAAAAGAGTGGGTCTTTTTATACCATTTTTGTTCTCAACATTAGGCAAGCTCAAATATTTCTTTGAATAGATAAGAAACATGATTAATTGAATTAGTATTAATTTGAATATGCATGGTGTCAATTTGAGGAATATTTTATTTTGACAGATCATATGAAACTTTAATAGCAGATGTGCTTGTTAGTGTTGACAAATTGTTCGAGCTAATTTATAATCTATTCTAAACTATTAAATGCTCTGAACTAAAGCACCTAGAGTGAAAATAACTCGGTATTTAGTCACTACTAAACGATAAATGACTTTTTTCTAGATTTTTATTTCATAAACTTTAACAAGGTTAAACTTAAACACGTTTTTCTCATTAACAAAACTTATCTATTTAAATTGATTGTTTGAAAACGTCATTAAATATTCCATGAATAAAATTTGAGGTCAAAATGAATTTTTGAATTCGAAAAAGTAGACCATGAATATTTAACTTTGATAGGTAACTTAAAAGAGCACTTATTTTCAATATATATTAAAAGTATTTTAATTATTATTTCTTTTAAAGTATTCTTGGTAATATTAATTCATTTAAAATATTTAAATTTATTTTATGGCTTAACTTTGAATAAATTAGTTTAACTTGTTAACTTGATAAATAATTGTTATCTTAGGTGTTAATCTAGATAACATTTGATTAGTGAGCTAGATGGCCTAAATTAGTACTTGGTTTATCTTTTATTTATTTAATTTGATGGTTATATAAATAATTGCTAGTTTAAAAGGGATGAAAATGAATGAAAGGAAAAAAACTAAAAACTGTTATCTTTTTTTGAATAATTTTTGATGAAAATTGATTTTTTTTTTAATTGAGTTGACACTAAAAATAAATTTCAATTTTTTAGTCACTTTTATTTCCCTAATAATCGTAAAATCAGCAGTGTCAATTTAAATATTGTGTAAATACATTGCTCAAACTGTCACCCCTTTGATAACAAATGCCCTTGGCTATATTTTAGAACTGAATAACATTATGTCTGAGAAAAAAGTTATTTTAATTTTTGAATTCAATTATTATTTTTTTATTTTAATTAAATGTTAAATAAAACTAATGTTTCGTTAATTAGTTATGTTTTCACTAAAAATACTTTTCGTTTTTCAAGTAAAGAATTTTTTTTTGTATAAAAACCAAGAAAATGATCTCAATTTCAAACAAAATATTTTGTGAAGTCTTTAAGAAAACAATTTATTCAAAAAGAAATTCAGTTTTCTTTCAAAAAAAAAAATATAAGCCATGAATAAAGTCAACTGTTTTTTCTTGTTATTCATTGTTCTTTCGGCAATTGTGATCGAGGACAGTCTGGCCAGGAAGT
>JAQGCR010000066.1:0-11334 GCA_034699895.1 Chamobates voigtsi
TCTAAATTCTGTTGTCGTTTGCAAAAAAAAAAAGAAAGAATAAAAGAAATTGTTTTAAATTTGTTTGACAACAGAGAATTGAGGGACAATTGTTTAAAATATAGACATATTTATATGTATTATAGACTCTAATGTCAACTAATGTTATATAAAGGGAACGGAATTCGAGGCACAAACAAAAATGTTTGACATGTCTTACATTTTCTAAATATTGTCTGCATTTTGGGTTTGAAAGCATTGGTAACACAAAGATACCATTTTCCGACTTCTTTGCCAAAAGTCTAATATAATAGTGACAGTCCTCCGACTTTCCTTTATATTTGCAGATTCTTATGCCTTATATCTTTGTCACTACTATACCCCTGCAATCGCTGTTTGATTTGAAATTTAATAAAATATAAACAAAACAAAAGTTTAATATTTTTTTATTATCTCTGAGTTTTTTGTTGTGAGAATAGTTTGCTTTCATATAACACAAGAAAATGTGTGAATAAAAACAAATCGATAGAAACAGACATAAGAAATACGACGGCTTCAGCACAACAGAGCCAGAAGTGCACAGAATAGGAAAAGAGTGGAGCAACTGATGTGAGTGGAGTTTAAAATAAAAAAATATTTGATTTATATGGCGAGCCGTAACTCATCCGACAATGAAATTTATAGCACCGACTCATTTATCAGAGGTTTGCAGTTTAGGCTCAATCTTTTCAAACGAATTCAACTCTCCTTTAGATATATCTCTAACTTTTTGCTCATTTAATAAGGATTTGCGGTTTTAAAAATCCCCTACGTTTTAAGGGCTAACACAAAACGCCAGGAGTGCACCACTGAGTGCAGTACTGAAATGCACTGCCAGTGCAGACGTTCTGCACGTAATCCTAAATCCCTTAAAAAAGTGAGAAATGAATCGAAACGTTAATATCGTTTAGCGCTTTGGCTTCCAATAGATTCGAGGAATAAAATAAATGGTTTAACGAGACGTTCATTACTAATACACCGGTCTATCAACTTATAACCATGGATAATAAACAATAGCACCCAAACACAACTTGGTATTAGTCATATGGACTGCATTTTATGGTTGACATCAACTCTACAAATCCTATCCAAAGGACGTTACGCTCCACGAGTGGAAGACCAGAGCTCAGCGCTAACCCTGTGCATGTGCATGGTAACTATACATACAATGGTTTGGCCCTTATTTCCAATACATTTGGGTAAAGGCCATAAACACTACTGAAAAGTACAATAATTATGGGAAAGTAGATCGACATCACATCACAACCTCTACTTGACATCACATTTATATTCTGAGCGAAGTGCGGCCACACTTTCTGAGCCCCTAAAACGCGAGTCAGAGTCGATCAGAGGCTATAAATCATTTGATTTCAATTCATTGAATAAAAGCATTTTCAGTAAAAATGGTTTTCCCTTCTCTTAGAGTGAGTTGTATTCGAAAATCTATGCAATCAATAGATCCGAATGTCATCAAAAAATATATATAATTTTAGAGCAGATATTATTCGGAAAACAAAATAAATCTCAATTGGGATTCGTTTCCTCTAAAAGACTGATCAGTGATCACAAGAACTGAATTTCGTCTAAAATACGGAAATTGTTTTGCGATTTTATGGCATATTTCCAACGAAAGACTGTCAGATCTTATGGTCAACTAATCCTTCAAAGATTGGAAACATAAGACTATTGTTTGAATCTTAAACTATTTGCCAAAAACCAAAACCATAAACACTTTTCGATTAACTCGTTTTTATGTGGAAAAAGAAAATTAATTTTAATTAATGAAAAACAGTTTTCAAAAATAAATGATATAAATCTGTCGGCGATAACGATAATAATGGGTTGGGTTTTAAAGTAGAGCTCCACTAAGTCTGTTGTTTCGGAGCACAGAATGAAATGTAGATAAATAGGCCTTTATATTATTGACAATAATTTATTGAGATTGAGATTAATGTATAGCATATGAATCAGAAAATTTCAGTCCATTTTAGAGGATATTTCTAAACAAAAGCTCAGACAAAATGAAAAATTGGATGACTTTCTGAACAGACATTAGATTTAAAAATAGCGAAGCAGTAGAAGAGGAGCCAAACACTGGGTATGAGTGCAAAGACAACTCATTTTAGGGTTAGGTTCGCATAATATTCTGATCGAATCGAAATTCTACACAACATTATAGTCTGTATAACAGTATAACTGATAACTCATAACAAATATATTTTGAATAAATCAAAACATAACGGCTTTAGGGGAGAGACACATATAACAGACAGACAGCACATCCACCGCTTCCATCTCTTTTATTATGAAAAGCAGATATAGCTAAGGTCGCCCTACTTCCAGGGGACATCCATGAGGTCTAATAAATGCAAAAATGGTGGTCCCTTTCAAAGCAATTCATAAATGGGATACACATTACCTTCAAGTCCTTAACCGTCTGTTAATGTGTTTAAAAGGTTTTAAATTCTGTTGTCATTAGAATGTAATGGATATTATTTACGCGAGTTTCGCACCCACTGCTCTTTAGCTCTGGCTATTACTAAATTGAAGTAATAATAATAATAATACTCTTGCAATTGTAGACATTGTAGTGTCAGCTCAAAAGTAGAAACAAAAGTCGACAAAAATTGTTATCAATTAAGAGAATCAAAAGTTGAGAGTTTACTGACATTACAATCAATTTGAGGATAAAAGCTGTTTAAAGGCCTTCCAAAAGATGAGACAAAATTATCATTTATTATAAATGGAGTAATGAGTCAATTATTTTTACAAATCAGTCTTGAGTTTCATTAGAGATATTTGTAGAGCTCTGGATATTCTGTGCGAGTCTTCGATGCGTAACCAATGTATGTGAGCCACGAAATAATTATTAAATAAGAGACTAAAACAAAAAATAGTTACTAAACCAGAGTCTGGTCTCACTATTGAGTTTGAAATTGCATTTCATTAAACACTATATAAAATCAGAAGTGCCAGGGTATTAGCTACTAAACGGATTAACAAGATAAATTTCCCTCATTTTGTTCACTACTTTAATTTGTTTTAAATTTGATTTAAAAACTAAAAAATAATAAATTTGAGCTCAAAATACAGACAAAGAACAGATTTTGTAGAGTATATGAGAGGCCATTATTAGGCTATTCCTCCCCCTCTGCACATCACATCTTTGGCTAAAAATCTGGTACTTAATAACGAACTTAGACTTAAGAAAAATAAGTTAAATGAGAAGACTGTTTGGGAGAAAGTTGTATAACAAATGGTCTGAGCGTTAAAATCGTGAGAATAATAATTAATATTCATTTCATTTCAGGATTCGAGTGAAGCAAAAATAACATAAGAATTAAAATTCAAAATTAATGTAATTTAATTGTAGCTCAAAAGAGAACTAGCGCATCTTTAGCACTGGCAAAAGGTCATCGCAATGCCCCTGGTACTCACGGCAATGTCAATTTAAAATATAATTTTCCGGAAAAATTTTGTTAGGAAGAGGCGGTGCCCGCTTTCCTTTAATTATAAGCTTGCAAATTTTGAAACAATTGTGATTTTCTTAATTTCCATTTCATTTTTGGTTAGGATTTGCGTTAATTCAAGTCATTGTAGTTTTGATTAAAATTAATTTCAATATTTAATATTAAACACATCTCTGGTTTTCCTTCTCATAACACTTCATAACAATTATTGTGGAATCAATTTATTTGATTTATTTGAATGAGATTTCGACCAATGAGAGAGCGCTGTCTTATAAGACGGAAGTGAAGTCCGACCACTATTTGGTTGAACACCGGTTTACGAATTAATGGTTATATAAAACTCGAGCTGTTATTTGACGTTCACTTTTATTAAAATTTAATAATATATTTATATATAATTAAATAGTTTTATAATACAAATACATCACAATTACAATAATTGATGTACTAATCAATTGTACATTTGTTTGGATCGCAAAAAAAGAAATGTCTTTTAGATTACAATCGAAAGAAAAATGATTTTCACTTACAGTAAGAGAAACTCAGGAATAAAATCATGTCTTAAATATATTTTGTTATATAAAGAGAGAGAGAGAGAGAGAGCGAGAGAGCGGTTGACATTTCAATGGATGTCGTATTTAAATGAAAATTTTATTGTTTTTCTTATTAAATAATTCGTATTTACAATTATTTTCATATTTGGAGTGCATTTCAATGTATTTTTAATAGATTTTATCCGTAAATAATATAATAGTTATAATAAATCTTTAATTTTTTTCATTAAATCTCTCAAAAAGGTTCGGCGTTTTTTTGCGATCAGTCCCTAAATAATTATTATAATTAATAATAGCTATCAATGAAATATAGTTTGAATTTAAGCGATATTTCGCAACAAAAAACTAAATCTTTTGATTTGCAAATAATTTGAATAAAAAGCTAATAAATTAAAACTAAAAGAATAATAAAACAAATTATAAGCAAAACCCATATTTCGTTGTAAATTAACGTTTTATCTCTAAATCTGTTTCTTATATATTAATTAATTTCTTGTTATCGATATGTGATCTGATTTTTTCATTTCAGAGAAAATTAATTAAAACCAATATTTAAAAAAACTTATAATAAAAGTCTAAGCAATCGATTTGTGAATCTGATGTAAACCCTGTCCTGAATTTTTTGGCATTCAATAGCTTTTTTAGGAGAAGTATTTCTATTTTTTTCCTCTCATTCTATAATCAAATCTCAATTTTCGGATCAATTAATGAGTTTTTTCTCTTCTATTAAAGAGATTTTTGTGTCGGCTCTCATTTTTGTGACACATATTTCTCGATTAGAATTTCCTTTAAATGCAATTAAATTTTTAAAATCATTTCCCAAAGAAAACAATTTCTAAAATTAACAAAAAATCACAGAATTTTTTTTCTTATATATCATATGAAACACTGAATGAGTTAATGAAATGATATTTAAAATGAATGACATTTGTTGTGAGCAAATGAAAAGCGAATACAAACGGCTTTTGAAACCAACACATCTCTCCTCTGTCTGTCCTCTTCTGGAGTATATATTGGATGTGAGGTTCCATACAATTAATTGACTTAGTTTTGGATTAAATCTGGATATTTGTGTCGGCGTCCGATCGGAAGCACTAAATATACATTCATTTGTCAGTAGTTTTTCACTAATTATTTCTTTGTATTAAAAACATAACATTTTTTGCTAATATTTTTTTTCCAATCAATCGATTCATTGCATAAAAAGTCTGTTGTTTTGTATAATTTGATGCATAGTTTGCTTTTGGAGTTTAAAAGCAATAAACGGTTAAACAAAACAAAAATCTTCATTAAAATCAAAAAACGAGTCTTGAATTTCATATAAAAACAATATTTGGTTTACTGTCGGCGGAGACAACACTTAATTAATTCGTTCCCATTCTGTCTATCGGTTTGTCGACACACACTTCACAGTTCGCTAATGTCTTCGTAGTCCGAGTCATAAGAGTCACTGTCGAGAAACCTGTGGTGGGGCCGGTCGTAAGTCCGGTGCCCTACAAATAAATCTTCTTCACCTTCTGAATGGGTTTGTTGTCCGCCGACGAGTTTGCGTTTTTTGCATTCTTCGGCGGTACGTTTAACACTAAATTTATTGGCTTATTGTTAACGGGAGGCTGACTCGGGAACGGGTCATTCGAGTGGTCTAAATATTGGTGCGGATCGTCGTATGGCGAACACACATTTGGGTCATCCTTACGACAACGGCGACTGAATATATAGCCCAGAATGAAGCCCACGACTAGTGATGTGACGACACTCGTGACCACTGCCAGTGCGAACGTTTCCCCGCTATAGATAGGGGTCTGTTCGGTGGCCGCCATATCTGATGGCGACTCTTGTGATATAATACCGGGAATTGTATGTGGATTAGAGTATGAGAGCGGAGGTGTTCTGTTTGTGCTGTCGGTGGGCGGTGGACGACCGTCGGGACACCGCGGGTCCCAACCGTCCTCTACGTTTTGGACAAAATTGTCGCGATTCCAAAATCGAGACCTACTGCTTGTGCACTGTTGTCGTTGCAGATCAAAAGCACAGTAAGGGTCCTGAAGGGCCACACATTCGCCGCACGTTTTGGCCAAACAGTGGAACAGTTTTATTGATTTGATTTCGTTGTGGGAAACGACTAATAGCTTCGCCTCATAGTATGTGTGGTAAACCAACAGATTTATTATTGCGGTTCCCATCGGAAACACTGACACTTCTTCGATGATTACCGGAACGACTGAATTGTGGAAGTGATGACCACTGAGTGCACCGCTCGCAGAGTTGATGGCTTTGATTACTCGGCCATCATCTGTGCCGATGAAAAGTACGTCAAATGTTTTGCCGGAAGCCGTTTCAATTTGAGGGTCGACCGCTATTTGTGTGAAGCGATACTTGAAACTGGTCTGTATTACAAGAGGTGCTGACCAAAAGGGAGGTACGGCCGCATCCATCAAAGTGTGCTCTTTAACGAAGTTGAGGGTCATTTCTGGCAATTGTCGCGAATCATTAACACAATGACCCGGTCGGGGCTCTGGAACTTTGGATGAGGGGACTGGTAGCCAATTGGAGTCAATGTCCTCTTGACCTTTGAAAGAGCCTTCAAATGCTTTGTGGATGTCTTCCATTCTGAACGCACAAACAGCTGAACCACTAATACTGTTTGTAGGAGTAGTGAAGACACCATAAATCAGTTCTGAGTTGTGACCGCCATATATACCTGTCCCCAATAAATCGATTAAACCAATGTTTGTAAACATCTCTAGTAATTAGTTATTTGGAACACAGCCTACCCTTTACTATATTAGTAGTCGACTGAATCTCATTGAAATAGAAGGGAAACTCCCCCGGAATGGAACAGTTGAGTCTTGCCTTTACAAAAGTGGTCCAATGGTTTCTGTAAATAAACATTACATTCAATCAGATTTGACTTTTGGTCTGTTTTCATAACAAATAATACCTAAACTTATGAGGTCCGCCCTTATCTTTAGAGCAGACTCGGGCCACTCTCGAGAAGACAGACTTTCCGCAGTTTATGTACTCGACTGCAGTCTCTCTGAAGAAGAAGTAGACGTGTTCTGAGTGCGGAAACGAGTTGACAAAACTGGGCGCTAATCACACCATAAAAATCAATTTAATTACTTTTCCTCAAAAATCTAATGTCTTTTCATTTGAAATCAATGGAAAGCCATGAAAGACATGCAATAATCGCAACACTTATACATATATTTATTGTGTAATAGAGAGAGTCATACCATTTAAGTGCTTTGGATTGAATTGTTCTGTCCGTAGCGGTGATCGATATATGATAGGGTCGGCGCCATTAAAGCCGGCCACTGTCGCCACATATAGGTTGCTCTCTGTATTGACAACAAACACCAAGTTCAGTTTGGTTTAGTTTAGTAGAGTTACAGTAATTCGATATTCGTTTGAATACATTAGACTTTTTCTAATCAAATAAACTATTGTTTACTCAAAACACAAGAAATACTTTGCTTTCGGTTCTCATATTTGGAACCTTTGAGTCGAAAGATATGAAACAAATACAGGAAAGCAATCGATTCGTACATAACTATACATACTATACATTCATCTGATAAATGCTTTAATGGGAAACACATAACACATACTTTCTATTAGAGTCAGACTGAGTAACACTGAGACTAATATTTATGAGAATTATTTTTTATTATTCCGATAATAATTACATAATTTGTGATAACAGTCATAGAGAATAGAGAACAGAATGAATATGTAAGAGTCAATACCTGAACGATCCTTAACCGGTCCTTAAGTGTGGCACAAAATGAATAGTAAAAAGAAAAGCAATGTTTTAAAAGATTTTAATGAGATTTTATGAAAAGTCAATTTGTATTTTACAAGAATAAGAACTTAAAGAATGGAAAATAAGTTCATTTTTCAGAAGAATATAAAGGCTTTTCAGCGAAAACTCCAATCAAAAGGTTTTCCGCTTTAAATAGAAATATAATGAATAGAAAAGCAATGAATTCTCCGATATTTAAGACAAATAATAGTCTGTTTTTGGCGATTGTTTTAAACTTCTCTATTGTATTGAAATTTATTGGAGAGGAAGACAATTATCTATTTTGCCATTCATTGCAACAAAAAATAATAATAGACCTCAATATTAATCTAATTCAACACTCATTCGCTTCTTAAGAATATCTTATTTATTACAAAAGACATTATTAAGAGTAATGATAACAATAAATGAATATTTTAGGACTACTTACCGAAAAAGCTGGCCGTAGATAAGTGTGTCGGGTCGTATGGGCACAACCCCTCACCAGACTGTTCGTCAATCATTTTATATTCTAAATTCTGGAGTCGTTTGAAAACAAATGAAAGAAAAGAAAAGAATTGGTTTTAAATTTTTCTCAATTTAACGATAAATAAATAATTGAGGGGACAGTTGTCTAAAGTTTAGTCTCTAAAACTATAGTTATCTAAAATTGTTTATAAAATAGACTTATTTATAGGTATTTATCTCTTATGTCAACAATTAGCAAGTAAAATTTGGCACTAAAAAGGCGAATATTTGGCCTTGGTAACACCCTCTGACACCAAGCAATAACAGTTAATTAACTTTTGGGCCAATAATAGCACTGAATTTGATTTTAAAAAATAATTGGTTTATATTTAAATTATTTGATCAATAGATGGTATTACTAAAAGAGTACCATGGCTAGATTAATCGAGTTGAACTAGTTAAATCTATTGAATATATTGTAAATGACTTACATTTTCGAGATATTGTCTGCATTTGGGTTTGAAAGCATTGGTACCGCAAACAAAGATACCGTTCTCTGACTTCTTGGCCAATACTCTGATATAGTTCTGACAATAGTCCTCTGACTTTCCTTTGTACTTGCACATCCTTATGTCTTCATCACTACTATACCATTGCAATCGTTTATTCTCTTCGAGTGTTAAGAGACTGATGTTATAGACAATGTTCCTTGCACCCACCAGAAGTGAGTCTCCGTCTTGCTCTAGTAATTTAAAGTGATCGGAGTCAGTTTGATTGCCGAGAAACCTCTGGATATCTGTGTCTTTCAGAGTAGTTATCCGTCTTTTAGGTGTGAGGTTTTCCTGCCAAACGGCGGACGTTAGGGTCACACCGATGGACAGTAGTGTCGTTATCAGTAATATTAACATTTTATTAAACTTATGTCAATTGGTTTTCACATCACTTCTTGTGATTTGTTTATGGGTCGGCACACGAGAGACGGCAACCGAACAGGTCTTACAATTATAATCACTCTTCACGTCCACAGTTTGTTGTCACTCATTGGCCGAATCGGCCATCGATTCAAAGTAATTAAGACAACCATAAGAACAAAATCAATGATAACTTGAAGTAATTAATGGTAATCCTCGCACATAGAAGTGGTGGACACAGAAGTGGTCAAAACAAACACCGAAAATATCCAAAAGATTATAATTGAACGCAAAATAATAATCAAATGTTGAGAAGTCTTAGCATTGGTTTTGGTTTTGGAGAAAAACTGTAATAAATATTTGAGAGCTTTAGAGACAAACAACTTATTGAAAACGAGTCAAACGACTGCCAAATACAACAACAGATCCAACGACTATCCAAAGACTCCAAGTAATGGCTGTTCTTTAGCTCTCTTCCCAAACATACACTCAAACGATAAATCCATAACCTCTGGAGTCATGTGAGGCAACTGAGTCGGCGCATACACTATATAACTGGCCTTCCACTGGTTTTTAAAAAAAAATATGCACCGACTCAGTTGCAAGACTATGACTCTTCCTATGATTTTATTTATTTATTTTATTATGAAATAACTTTTATATTCTTATATTTTGAATATAACATGCATTTCAATGGCAACACTTGACTCATAATCTTAATCTAGTAAAACTGGTCATACTTGAAATATCCGGTTGGACTTTATTGCCGGATATTCTGCTTTTTTTTGCCTAGATAATTTAGTTTATTTTTAATAGACGTGACAATTATGATTCATTTTCTATTACTAATTGTAGTCCACACCCAACCATTTAAGACCTGGATTCCCCCAAAAAGCCATTCTTTATCAATCTTATGAACTCAAATAAAGAGGAAATTCAAACACAATATTAAACAATAATTTAAATCGAGTATTATTTTATAGATTGCTTCCCTTTTATTAACAATGCCATTTTGGAGGAGAGGGGAGAGACTAGTCAAGTGTCCACTTGCCTAACATCAACTTTATTAAACTTATTGGTAAATGTAGTGATAAACGATTTGAAGCGAACCTTGTTTTTGTTTTACTTTTTTCAATGTTAAGTTTATATCTGATATATCGTGAGTTCGTTAAGTTTGAAAAAGTGGTTTTCGAGTCACAAATCAAATCAAAGAAAAATCAAAATCCAACGCATTTTAACTATAAATAGAGAAAATTTAACGAAAACTGCTATAAAAAGTTGAAAAACTAGGCTTTCGTTATATATTTAGATCTTTCGTAACATTTATATGATTTAAAGATCTGCTCCGAGTCTTGTGATAATCAATTAATTAGGAGCTGAGCTCATGGCGAGGGTCAACACAAACCAAAGGAAAAAAAAGGAAATTCAATGAAATATTGTCTATCAATCGTTTATATCGTTTATATCTCTGCGGAGAGAAATAATAAAAATTTTTAATCTCAGGAATAAAAATAAATAAAAAATTCAAACACAATATTAAACTATAATTTAATGTTAGAATAAATATATAGAGAAAGAAATAGTCTGTAATATAAAAGTCATTCCGTTTTATAAACTTCTCTCTAAGTTTTAAAACATTATTTAAGTGGCGATTATTGTCAGTATTCGCATGAATGCAGACTTTTCTCCTAAAAAACAACATATTATTGCAAAGAAATGATAAAATGAAATAAAGAAAAGCAGATAAAAAATTTCATTTTCAAGAACACCAGTCATTCGACACTTGAATAATTCAAGCGCTTGTTTTTCACTGTTTTTTTTTTCAATAATTTTTGTCTCAAACAGAGAACAATGTTATCAAATGGTAATAAATGAATGAAAAAGAAGATCTTTTATATTCCAATCGAGAAAAAAAAGGTTTGAAATAATAAATATTTACATAAATTAAAGGTCTAAATGACATATTATTATCATATCTTTTGAAGGCATAGAATGAAAAAAAATTTATCAAAAAAAATAGCACTTCTTATCAGTTTATTTAATCGCCAGAAAGAAAAAGAGTTTTAGAGAAGAAGAAAAGTTAAATCCATTTCTTTCTTTGGATCAGATCGTCTGTATCTTTAAGTTTG
>JAQGCR010000067.1:0-11329 GCA_034699895.1 Chamobates voigtsi
ACCTGCAATTACTATATGCTATCCTTTCATCTTATCGTTTGCAAGAGCAGCAAATATTAACCAAGAATGGAATGAATTGTTCATGAACTTTGACCAGGCTAGTATTCTGCCGAATGACACAAAAGCTGGCCAAGATTATAGACGATTGAGCGATGAATATTTTGCTGAGGGTCTCCAAAAATCAATTGACCTTGAACACCTGTTTAAGAATCTGAGTATTCCATTCTTCGTACCTAGTTTAGAAGCTAGTACTCGTGGAACAATTAAAACAACGATACGAGGTTATATAAAAGGCTACGATGAGCATTTTGAAAATGTACTGGGCATTTCTAAAGCTTATTATGATAAGAATCTTATATCTTATCATGGTGCTCCCATTGAAAGCATCGTGTTCGATTATATGAATTCAAACTGTAAATGTTTCACCTTCTTCAGCGAGTTACAAGCTGAGTTTCGAGGCTTTAATATTGATCTGGAATATATTTACCTTACTCAAAATATTGACCAAAAACAATGGTTTCCTATTTTAGCAAGGCCCTTCATGTTTATTTCGCTACATTCACCGAATTCATTACCCAATTCAATAAATGAGAATTTTGTAAAACTTGACCTTGGTAGTGTTTATCAAATAGATTATTCACAGCTCAATGTCGACCGTTTGGACAGTAATTATGACACAAATTGTTTTGAATACGATTTGGACTATAAGTTCGCGAACTTTAATATGAGGTCAGACTGTATGACGTCATGTTATTTGACAAAAATGCGAGATATTTGGCAGTTGACTGATGTGAACGTTCCTAACCTATCGCTATTGAGACTTGAGAGAATTGTGCAAGATAAAATTAAAAGAATACGTTATATTAGTTCAAATCCTTCAGTAAACCTCAAGGTCAAATCTGAGTGCAGTATTCAATGTAGGTTTGACTGTCGTTTCAAGAGTTATGTCTATTCTTTTAGCAAGAGGCAAAATTTCAAGTATAAAGATGGTGGTGTTTTTATCAAACACAATGGTATCCCAGATATTAATGTTAGACATGTTCCTGAAACGACCCCGATTGCACTTATTTGTAACTTTGGAGGTCTTCTTGGTATGTGGTTAGGGCTGTCCTTTGTGTCCATATTTAATGTGATCTTAAATTTGTTTAAAATTAAAAAAATCACAAATTATTTTGTAAAAATAAATGCACCAAGTACATCTATACATAATTTTATAGTACCTAGAATTATATTACCTTATAATCGCGAAGCTTGGACTCATACACACTAGAAAAATCACCTAACAACAATTTATTCAAATTAGATTAATAATTTATTTTATTTAATGTAAAATTATTTTTTCTTGATTTGCTCAATGAGCAAGTTAAATTTTATTATTAAAAAAGATTAAATGAGATTTCACTGTTGGAAAGTTATTTATACATGTACATTTGACAAGGTAATTATAAAAATTACATTCACAAAATAATAGCTTAAATAAAGATTTTCTTGATTATTTATTCTTAATAAATTTACTTGCTCATATTTCTAGAAAAAATTCCAGCATTAAAAAAGGTTTTCAGTATCTTGCAAACAATTAACTCAACAGGGTAATTATTTCTTCATTCATAATTATTATCTCAAAAATGCTTGAATGAGAAAATCAATTGGAATGTGGGCTGAAATTTACTATAATTTCTAGAAAAATGTTTAATAATTAACATGGTAATAGCATACCTTGAACAGGCACATTCATTTATATGAAACAACTTGCATACAAATTGTCTTAACATGAATAAAACATTTTAGTGCAAGGTGAAAAACTTACAAAGAATAAAATTATGTTAGTCTGTATTCGATAGTCTAACAAAACAATTACCAAGATCAATATTAGATAAATCGATAAATTTTTTTCATTCATACAAAACTGTACTAGTTTATCAAGTGAAAACTGCATTTATTTATTGCTTGTTTATTTTACAACACATTCATGAAACTTTTCCTGGTTAAAAATGATCAAAATTGATAATCCTGGTCATTTTGTCAAGAAGTTGATAATAATTACAATTTGTATGATTAGTCTCATCTATCAAATAAATGTGTTGACCACTGAATACATCAAAGGAACGACAATCGTATCGCTATATGTGGGCCGACTTCAAAGCGTAGCCCTTCCGGCGTTCACTATATGTAGTGATGAAGTCATCTCAATAGAAAAAGCATCCAGGATGAGACCGGAATTTGCCAAGATCTACAAAGATTACGAGGAATTGAACAGCAAGCTCATTTATTTGCCGAATAGGAACCCAGAAAACTCATCCGAGTCAATTCAGATTATTAAAGAAATGAACAAGCTTTATGAACAAGTTAATAGTCAAATTGACCTGAGCAAAATACCCGCCTCCGAGATAATTAGAAATTGGAGCATAACTTGGGATCAGAAGTACTTGTATTTCGATATCATATTTCAGGGCGTCTTCAGAAACGGGTCAGAAATAAAGACCAAGTTTACCACAGATGATATTGAACTGAATCCAATAGAAAGCATCAAGCTGAAATGGTCAGAATGGGGCGAGGTCAAGGTATATGAATGCTTCACCGTGTTCAGTCCTTTGAATAAACAATGGCGTGATTTTGAAATGAACCTGGAACGAATTACAATCGATGATCTGATGTCTCAATACAAATGGATACCACCAAGGCAGAAAGACATCTTTTATTTTGCCATGCACTCACCCAATACATTTCCAGACTTGACTGATGAGAATTTTATTGAGATAAGGAACGACCACTTTTACACCTTCTTCTACAGTCAGGTCAATACTGAAAAACTGGGCACTCCTTATGACACGAATTGCTTTGATTATGATTTGGATCATAAGTTCGCGAACTTTAGTATGAGGTCTGACTGTAGGACAGACTGCTATCAGACAAGAATGAGGGAGAGATGCAAGTTAACAAATATGTTTGCTGGCTCAAATATGTTGTTGAGGTCAGCATATATTCTACAGAACCCGGAGTTTACTATTGATAACAATAGGAAATGTGTTCATCACAATCATATTGAAATAAAAGGAACATGCAGAGTTCAATGCAAGTTTGACTGTAGTTTCAAATACTACTTATTGGAAAAGGTGGAGAAGAATTTCAATGAGCTAGCTGACTCATTCAATATCACAATTCAGAGGAATGTCTTTCCTGATGTAGTCATTAAATACTTACCCAAAACAACATTCATTTCATTCGTATGTAATTTCGGTGGACTTATGGGTATGTGGTTAGGGTTGTCTGTCTTGGTCATTTGTGAAGAGATTATTAGTTTCATCTTTAATTTTATTAAACATCCGACCACTTATTTCAACATGATCAAGAACAATTTTTTCACAACAAATATATTTGTTTTACCTCAGAATTTAAATGAGAGGGGTATTCCTCCAATTAGGACAAATCTACCTTTAAGGCTACCAAGGTAATAATTTATTATTAAATACTAACTTCATAAATATTTAATCAAGATTAATAAAGAATTTTTTCAATTAAAATCTAGAAATGTGTTCACCGAGACATTCAGTCCCCTCTCAGTTAAGTCGGTATTTAACTACATTGAACCCTCTCGTCATTAATTAATAATCATCAAGTTCAATCAAAATATATTATTATGGTAATTATTCTCATTGTATAACAAAAATTCTTTTAATAGGACTTTTCAAACAATTTTTAAAAATCAAAATTGACCATGACAAAACTGTACATTATAAAATGTGACCTTTCATGTTTTTGAAATAAATAAATTCAAAGATATTTAAATATATTTTATTTCTTGAATAAAAACAATAATTTAGATAACATTTAATTTATAAAACCATTTCTTTTTAACATTTTTATGATCAATAAATATGAGGCAATTGAGTCGAGGACATAATCAGTGAAATTATATGAATTCATTGCAAACAAATCATAGCAATAGAAACCGATTTCAGGTCCGGACAGACGTTCAATGAATCGCATTATTTTGAGCTTAATTTTCAACGAAATCTTATTTCGAGACAACACTGTCTTATAGAGAGACGACTGGGGTTTGTGTGCAGAAGTAGTGACAGAACCGCATAAGTAGTTCATCATAAACATGAAAACGGCAATAATAATGACCTCGACAACGACTATAATCTGGAGAATTAGTATACTATCATGAGCATGAGTTAGGTAAACAAAACAATTAAACGCTGGTTTCACGCATTTGTACATGATATAAATATAGCTCTCATCTCCTTGTTTAGTTTAGAAGTACTTGTATTTCAATATTATTTTTGAGGGCGTATTCAGAAACGGATCAGAAATGATGACCAAATTTACAACAGATGATATTGAACTGAATCCTGTAAAAAGCATCAAGCTGAATTTGTCAGAATGGGGAGAGATCAAGGTATGTGAATGTTTTACCCTGTTCAGTTTTTTAAATGAGCAATGGCGTGATTTTGAAATCAACCTGGAACGAATTACAATCAAGCATTTAATGTCTCAATATAAATGGTTGCCACCAAGGCAAATGGATCCATTTTATTTTGCCCTGCACTCACCCATAGGGTGACCAGGTCAGAAATAGAGATACCTTGACATTCCACCTAAGTAGCCTGGACAAACCTTGATTTTCGAGGAGGCAAACCTGGACAAAAACCTTGACAACTTTTTTCCACATATTTTTTAACTTTTCTTGAATTTTTAATCAAATTCTTTCATTTTTACTAGTTTTATTGAGGCAGAAAGCGAACACTCTTTGTTTCAACTTGACCTCAATAAACATTTATTGCCTATTCCAGGAATATATACTGAACATGTGTTGACCACATGTTGAACTACACAAACATTTCAACTCTTAAATATACATTTTTAAGTTAATGTTTTTATCATTTTTATACTTAGTTAAAATACTAATTACATTTATATACACTAATTAATAATCGACTAATCAGTCCATATCCGCACATATAATTATATTTTACTTATTCCTTGAACTCCGCATATTATTAACGATTTTGTATTTGATAAGCCGTAATCCGATTATTATTGAATACATAGACCCTTAGCTCAACGGTCAAACTCATTGCCCATAACTATAGTTTGTAACCTTTTACTGATCTCCGTAAACCCAAATAAAGTTCATTATCTTAAAGTAAAAGTTATTTTCATTCATTTGTGATCACCTCTTCGCTCATCTCCGGAATACACCATAACTCACCAGTAAGTTATTATAGGCAGTGCTAATAATAGCAGCCTCGGTGTACGCGTCTGTTACCACATCGGTCACCTCCGCCTCTGGTCAGTCACTCAAACGTTGGTCATCACTGGTCAACTTTTGGTTCTCCGGACCTCGAGGCTTTGGTTCACCTTTGGTATCGACCTTTCGCCTGAAGTTCGCAAGTCTCAGCACGCGCGCGACTTTGAGCAAACAAGTCATACCACACTTTGGCGCAGTCGGTAGAGGATGCGATAAAACGCTATCACACAATCCTACGCACATCATCACAATAAAAACTCAATAATAGACGCACACTAACCGCTCTCTTTTCCTCTCGTCAGTGTCAAGAGCTCACGAAACAAATTTCTCTTCGGACGAAGAAGACAGCGATTCCAGTACCGATACTGGCATCTCCGCAAAAGACTGGGAACGACTTCATCCCGAAAAATTCGCAAAATTCAAAGCCTATTTGAATCTCGACACATCTCCGTCACGAGAACCGCAATCTCCGGACGATCTCGAATTCAATCTCTCGCTCTCTGACACCGACGACGACTCCGACTCTCAAATCCGGACACCCGCCAAGAATTGGTCACTCGAGGAATTCAATGAGCAAACTATCACTAAAGACAATAATTCTGGACTAATTCAATCAAATCCATATTCCATAGTTTCAGAGCCTACACCGTCGACAAGTACGCAAAACTTGGTTTTGGACACACGCATCCAAACTCACACAGACTCTGCCATCTCCGCAGAAAACAGTAGCGCTCCCGGAACTTCTGGTCTATCAAAAACAACCGTTATTCGAAGACTATTCTCCGATAACGACTTCTCATCAATCAGTTCGATATCATCCGATTCACCGCCGATAACAACACAACAAAATCCACTCATAATTCGTAAGAAACGAGTAGTGAAGACACCACCAAAGAAGTCAAGTCCGCACTCCGGATATCATAGACGAAACAAGAATACCAAAGAGAAACGTCAAATAAATCTTCTCAACGCAGAATTCAAAGGACAAGTCAGCTCTTCTCAACAGAAATACCTTAAAAACCGAAACCGACAATTGAATCGCAAAACTATCGCATTTTTCATGATCGGTTTGAAAGAAGCAAAACTCGCGTCCAAATTCAATACCGATTTCGGACCTTGGCATCCTAATCCTCATCGCAAAGCCTCAAGAGAAGCTTTGGAAAAGTCTGACGTTTACGCCGAACTTGCACTTCGTTCACGAGATATCGCCCAAAGACTAAAAGACGGCGCGGACCTCATCAAACCAGTCTACTCGAAGAAGCAAATCCGCGATTACAAACATAAATTATTTTTCTAATCATTTCTTTGTAATTCGCGAAATTATTATTTGATCAAAATAATAAACAGAATTAAATTTGAACTCAATTCTTAACAAATTATTTCGAATCCGCATCTCAATAAATAAGTGAAATCCGAAATTAATGATATTACGATCACATCGAACAACAATGTCAACAAATTCAACACAAACCGAAGGTATTGCGAACCCGACAGTCCCTATTCCTACTGTCCCAACTCCGGCTCGCACTACGGCACCAGAACCCAAAATTCCGAAGTTCAACGGAAAGGTTGAAGGACTTGAAATCGAATCATTTATTGTCATCTTTGAACGCGTATTTCATGATCTAAGTGACGAACAGAAACTTCTCAAAGTGATCGCATTTCTTGAAGGAGACGCCGCAAACTCTTACGCTATTGATGTCCTCCAAGACCCGCTTTCCAATTGGACTAAAGCGAAAGAAAATCTGATCAAACGTTATTGACATACAGATTTGCCACCTATGACAGCAGCTTCGCGACGACGTCTACAAAGATCCGAAACTGTTAAAGAATACTGCGATGACAAATACAAGATTCTCCGGAAGACAGCACTCAAAGAATCAGATATGGCAGACATGCTTACCGAAGGTCTTCCATATCACTTCAGACAGCATTTCTATGGTAGACGCTTTGTTTCAGTCATGGATTGGCTAAAAACTGCTCAGGACATTGAAGCCGACTCTAAGAAAGATTTCCGTAACAAACCAAGAACTGCAGGTACGCACTTCGCAGAAACTAAACCTAAGTTCAACAATAAGAACCAAAATCGCAATAATCGCAACGGAAACCGAAATTCCGGAAATCGCAGTCAAAGCGATCCTCTTTGCCGAATTTGCAAGGAAAAGAACATTAAAGCTTTTCACTGGCACAAAGATTGTCCAAACAATCCAAATCGCACTAATGTCGCGAACTCCGCAAACTCGACCAACACTCCCAACTCCGCTCAAGAGTCGACCCAATCTGCGGTCGCTTTAAACTAAATGAGCGGCCAATCTTCTCCTTCATCGATATTCCTGTCAAAATAAACGGTACGCCAATCACCGCTTTCGTAGACACTGGCAGCAGTATATCGGTGATGTCATATCAATTATGCCGCAAACTTAACCTTCCTATTGAAGTCCGCACTTCAATAACTCTTTATCAAGCAGACGGCGAAACTCGAAGCATTGGTCGCATAAATATTCCTCTAACTATATCTAATCGAACTCAAACTGTACAAATTCACGTTCTCGATAATTTCCGATACCCGCTTCTCATTGGACTCGACATCGGAGGCCGGTTTGGTCTACAATTAGAACTAAACAGCCGAAAAGCCTCAATGCTTGTCAACAAGTCTCAAATGAAGTACATCGCACTTCACTTAATTCCTTGTCAGAACGACACCCTCGACTCGATTCTCCGCAAGTACGAATCAGTTTTCGCAAAGAACGATACAGATATCGGACGCATCGCGATTGAAAAGCATTCAATCATCACAACTCCTCATCCGCCTATACAAAGACGTCCATATCGTAGACCCCAATCCGAATATGACGAAATAAATCGCCAAGTCAGTGAACTCCGGGAAAAGAAACTTATCCGTGAAAGCAACAGTCCATGGTCTTTTCCTGTCACACTCGCAAACAAAAAAGATGGCTCAAAACGCTTGTGCATTGATTATCGCCCACTCAACAAACTAACCATCGACGACAAGATGCCGATGCCACGCATTCAAGACGTGTTAGACCGACTTTCCGGATCTAAATATTTCACGACCCTTGACGTCGCGTGGGGTTTCTGGCATGTCGCCATGGAGGAGACTGATATCCCGAAGACAGCCTTTGTCACCAACTCTGGACATTATGAATGGCTTGTCTTACCATTTGGTCTTAAGAATTCACCCGCCACTTTCCAGCGATGCCTCCAGCGCGTCCTCGGAGATCTTCTCTACAAGGGTGCAATCAACTATCTGGATGACATAATTATTTATTCTGACACCTTTGAAAATCACATGAAACTCTTGACAGAAGTACTTTCTCGTCTAAGTTCGCATAACGTTAAACTCAAAATTTCAAAGTGTTATTTTGTCAAATCCGAAGTTACATATCTTGGTCACACCATCAGTTACAACTCAGTCAAACCCTCAGCAGAGAAAACTCGCGCAATCAAAGAATTCCCTATTCCGGACTCGCTCAACAAAGTTCAACAATTCGTTGGTCTTACAAATTATTTTCGAAAATTTGTCCCCAACTTCACGAAACTCGCAAAACCACTTACAATGCTTACACGCAAAGGAACTCCATTTCAGTGGTCCACAGAACAGAAATCCGCATTCGAAGAACTTAAACTACGTTTAACAACTGAACCCATACTTGGACTCTTCGAACCTTCAAAACCATGCATTCTCTATACCGACGCCTCGAAGATCGGAATCGGCGCTATTCTAAAGCAGACAATCGACGACGGATCTGAACGCGTTATCGAATACTACTCCAAAAGACTCAACAAATCGCAAGAAAACTACTCCGCATCCGAACTTGAATGCCTTGCGGTCATCGAATCCATAGAACATTTTGAATGCTATCTTCACCAGCGCTTCAAAGTAATCACGGATCACAGTGCCCTTCAATGGCTTCTTTCAATTAAGAAACCTAAAGGAAAATTGTACCGTTGGTCTGTGCGACTATCAGCGTATTCATTTGATATCATTCATAAATCAGGAAAAAAGCAACAGCACGTCGACGCTCTCTCACGATCTCCAGTTTCATTGCATTTGAGTACCAAGATGCTCATCCTTGCACAATCCGAATCTGACCTCTCTTATGTCAAAAACCCAATACTACGCAATGGACTCACGACTATTAAACACCAAAAACTATTCAAAGCAGTCGTACCCGACTCGCTCATATCCGCAACTCTTAGAATGTTCCACGAAGAACATAGCCATCCAGGACAGAACAAGACTTACAAGCTCATCTCCGCACACTATTGGTGGCCCACAATAATCAAAGATGTTAAAGAACACGTCAAGTCTTGCAAAAGTTGCCAATTGACGAAACACTCGAACAAACCTACACCTGGCCATTATCAACCGCCAGAATCCGAACTTCAACCTCTTGACTTAGTAGCCATCGACACCATTGTCATGGGCTCAGCAGCTAACAATACGAAACACAAGAATATACAAGTCATCATAGATCACCACAGCCGCTATGTCTGGGCAATACCCACAGCGAAAAATACAACTCAAGTCATAATTACAATATTGACTAATATCCTCAAATCCGGACTCAAATTCAAATGCATACTCACAGACAACTACAAAAGCTATACTAACAAAACCTTCAAGGACTTTCTCACCCAAAACCGGATCAAACACAAACTCAGTACTCCTTATCATCCACAGACTCAAGGAATCATTGAACGTCTAAATGGAACCCTAATCACCAAACTCCGGACAAAACTTATTGACTTCCCGAAACGAAAATGGTCAACTCTTCTTAAAGACATCGTTTCTGATTATAACAGCACTCCACACAGAATAACTGGATTTACCCCTGAATACTTACTATTCGCAAAAGACAATTCACCTGAATTCTCAACTCCGGAAATACCCATAAACGAAGCACGAAAACTAGCTCAAGAAAGAACTCACCAATCCATCCAATATCGCAAATCAAAACACGACATATCACACCAACACTTGGACTTACCTATCGGAACTCGCGTATTGAAAACTGTTCCATACAACGACCCAACACAAACAAAGACAACCCAAAGATGGAAAGGCCCGTATTTCGTAATCAAGCGCATAACACCTGTCACATACGACATCTCGGAAGATGCCTCAGGACCGCCTATCCGCGCTCACGTATCTCAGCTTAAACCGTTTTTTCCACGGGAAAAAACTCAACGGCCCGAGGAGAGTGAGGCAGAAAGCGAACACTCTTTGTTTCAACTTGACCTCAATAAACATTTATTGCCTATTCCAGGAATATATACTGAACATGTGTTGACCACATGTTGAACTACACAAACATTTCAACTCTTAAATATACATTTTTAAGTTAATGTTTTTATCATTTTTATACTTAGTTAAAATACTAATTACATTTATATACACTAATTAATAATCGACTAATCAGTCCATATCCGCACATATAATTATATTTTACTTATTCCTTGAACTCCGCATATTATTAACGATTTTGTATTTGATAAGCCGTAATCCGATTATTATTGAATACATAGACCCTTAGCTCAACGGTCAAACTCATTGCCCATAACTATAGTTTGTAACCTTTTACTGATCTCCGTAAACCCAAATAAAGTTCATTATCTTAAAGTAAAAGTTATTTTCATTCATTTGTGATCACCTCTTCGCTCATCTCCGGAATACACCATAACTCACCAGTAAGTTATTATAGGCAGTGCTAATAATAGCAGCCTCGGTGTACGCGTCTGTTACCACATCGGTCACCTCCGCCTCTGGTCAGTCACTCAAACGTTGGTCATCACTGGTCAACTTTTGGTTCTCCGGACCTCGAGGCTTTGGTTCACCTTTGGTATCGACCTTTCGCCTGAAGTTCGCAAGTCTCAGCACGCGCGCGACTTTGAGCAAACAAGTCATACCACATTATTATTGAACAAGTTTTATTGAATCACATATTAAATTAAGGGTCTGGGACTATGTGGTGCAATGAAGTATTGCAAGAAAGTGTTATTCTGGGGGTGTCATTGAAGAACAAAGATTTCTATCAAAATACTAGAGGTCTA
>JAQGCR010000068.1:0-11325 GCA_034699895.1 Chamobates voigtsi
GATATAAAAGATTTCTAAAAAAATGTATTAAAGAATTGAAAATAATTTTCAAATATGAAGTAATCAAATGAATTATTGATATAATTATTATTAATTTAATTGTTATTATTATTATTAATTTATATAAAGTTTATACTCTATTCAAATGTTGAGATTGTGTGCAAAAGAGTCAATCGATATAATAATTATAATAAAACATTTGAAAGTCATTTATGTTTTTATATTCAATTCTATGAAGTCTACAGAAAAACAATGAAATTAATGATAGAAAATGTTTTGAATAATTCATCTCATAATTGGTTCTTTGAAAAAATTTCTGTTTTGACTGAAAATCAGAATTATTTCATACAAAGTCCGGAATAAATTGCAACCAATTCTTGAAAAACAAATGTGTTTTATATAATCCTTTATTCAATAATATTTGTTAAAATAATACCAAGGTAATCAAAGTTACAAAATTTTAGAATATTTTTTATTAATTGAAAGACAACTGACAAACATTAAAAATAACTAATTGTTTTTGATACATGCAACTTATTATAGATTATTAAAGATGATCAAGCAAAAATGATAATCAGATTGAAATAAAGACCACCTTGCATCCAACAAAATATATAATAATAGGCATGTAAATTTCTTGGTAAAAAAGTACATCAATATTATGGACATTTTTTTTATAGAGAGCAGTATATAAAAGAGTTTTTGTTTTGAAAATTTTTATTCTATGGCCTATTTGTGCAAGCTTATTTGGTAATTTAGACAAGGCAAAAGTTTATAGCAAACATAAGAAAAATGTTAAACTCATTTTCAAAGTTTGTCTTTGTTTTGATTATCATTATTATTGTGACCGAGGTGGTCAAAGTGGAAAGCTATCCCTACCAAGGTGACAGTAACAAGTTAATCCATAAACTCCAAGTGATTCGTACGAAACGTGGATTTGGTTGTGGCGGTCCTTTCAGTAAAGATGAGCGACAGTGTCATAACCACTGTAGAACAATACCCGGGGTCAGTTCATATATAATCTATCAATTTATTTTTTAATTATTAATTATTAATATAATTTGTTTGTATATTTCAGTATAAGGGAGGGTATTGTGACTCAGCCCGAGCCTGGTTTGTCTGCCACTGCTATTGAATTGTCTTTTATGTCAATCTTTTCATAAACTCTAAAATGAATGAAATAAATAATTTGATAATTTGTAATACAATAAATATCTTGATTATTATGAAATTTGAATAAATGTTTAATTAAAAATAACTGAATTGATTGAAGTATAATAAAAGTTCTATTATTTCGTAGAAAAATGATTTCTTAATCAATATTTAATGCAAAAATTTCTAAGTAAGTATGAATTATACTTGCTAATTCTTACCAGTTGAATCTAGTCTAATTCTTAAGCTAATAGTTATCACACTTGGTAGACACAAATAAATGTATATGATATGTTAATCAAGAAATTATGACCTTTTTCAGTTTTCTTTTAGACAATATTGAGTTCATATGTTATGAAATACTTTTGAAAAATGTTTGAACAAAAATCAGTCTATTATTTCATTTATAGAGGAATTCAATTCAATTATAACAAAAGACTCACTTGTTTTGGATATGAGTCCGGATATGAATCTGATTTAAATATTTACCTAAAGAGTGAAGAGGTAGTAAAAATTATTATATGATCAAGATCATACTATGAATGACTATTTCATTAATAAACTCAATGATTATTAATTTGAATTCAGATCTTTTTGATTGGATTTTATCGAACAGTCGTTGAATATATTTGTTGTGTTTTAAATATGAACGTAACCTTTGTCAACTTCAAAAATGACAAAGATGAAACAATATTTCTGGTGAGATCTTGAAATACAAACTAAAATGACAAGGATGTATTTGTTTTCAGGGAAAAAGTCTTATTTTAGAGACCATTCCGATCACTAATTCTAATGTCTTAAAAGTTGGACATATTGTGAATATCTATCAAATATTTATTACTGAAATCCTAACAGCACTCAGATTGCAAAATGAGCATGCTTATTTTAGAGCTATGCTCTTGCTTGATTGGAAGGTATTGTTTTCTTGAATATTATTGATATTTAATCATATAATTGTTTAAAATATTTTCTTAGATTTGGTTTACATTAATATTTTTTGCGATTTTGAACTCAAATCTCAGAAAACTTTTGTTTTGTTTTAAAATGATTTTTAACTCCTATTATAAATTGGCCACGAATTTAACTAGCAAATCTATTGAATTATCTAATGAATTATGTGGAGTAGTTATGAAAAGAACTAGCTTGAAATTGATATTTATTTGTGTCTGGTTCATATCCACCACAGTATTGACCAAAACCTTCTCCAGTCTTCTCCTAAACATTTATTTCAGACCAAAAGCAGTGAAAGTCGTCAACAGTTTAGAAGAGGTTTTTCATAAAAAGGATTTAAATGTATTTGGAAGCGAACTGTCAATAATGTTCACCTACTTTATTGACCATGATCATTTTGAGAACTTTTGGAAAAGATATAATGAAACAAATATTGATTTCAACAGAAAATACATCAATAAAAGTGAAGAATCAAAAAGAACTGAAATATTGAATCAAGTGCTGAGAGGAGAGGCTGTTATCTTGGATAATTCAATTCTGACTTATGAATTGACAACTAATTACCCTGAAACTAATTTGATCAGAACTAATGACAAGTATTTTCAAATTTATTTCTCTCAATATATCAGCAAAAGTGTGGCTTTTAATCAAAGGATTAGATTATTGTAAGCAATGATAGAATTTATTAATTGATTCTTTGTTTTGATTAAATTATTTTGATTTTAGACTGGTATCAAACTTTGAGAATAGACTAAACGAGCACAGTCTCCTTGCTTATTCCGTGATAAAGAAGATATCAAAAATCAATTCACACAAAGACATCAAAATAGATAGCATTGAAACCCCGATCCGTTATAAAATTCGTTTGGATTATGATTTTTTTAGTCTAATATTTATTTTGATCTCTGGTTATATTCTTGCAATCGCTTCAATCATTTATGAATTGATCAAGATCTAAAAAGATTTTATGTCTTACTTCAGTACAGAATAATATAATTCATTTCTAGTTTTTTATTATCTCTTATTCTCATCAATAGAAAAAATTTGTTAGTAAAGGATATTTTGATTGCATTAAGGAAGGTATAAATGTGATAATAGTGTTTTTAAATTAACCAAATTGGTAATATGTATTTATGGAAATACAAATGACCTTTTTATTGATTTGTAGGAAATACTGAATGAATAAATAATATTAAAATAATTGAATTGATTTGAATATAATATTATATTTAGAAGAGAACTGCAATGAAAATATTGTTACAAATTATTACAGTTTTTTTAAAATAAAATAATTGTAAGATTTCTTACTTTTTATCCACCATTTGAACGAATCACTGATTTATTACAGTTTTGTTTTGCACTCATTTTTAATGTTTTAAAAGTTGATATTTTGGGCATAATTTTGAAGAACTATTAATTTATTTGTTGGAAATGATTGGACCACAAGTTTTTGAATTTTTCATTTATAAAGGATTTAATTTCACTTTAAATCAAAATTTTAATTGTTTTGGATATGACTTTAAAAATACTTCAGATATTGTTATTAAAGTCTTATGGAAAGAGGTAAATTTATCATTAATTAAACTAGTAATAATTAATTTATTACAAATTTAGTAGAAGTTTATTATTTTTCAAAACAATTTTTTATTTTATATTCCTATTTAATTCATAGTTTATTTTTGTCTAGGTGATTATATTTGGTTTCTATCGGTCTCTCATAGAATATATTTGTTGTGTTTTAAATCTGAGCGCTTCCTTTCAATATTATGAAAATGAACAAGATGAAGATGAATACAAAGTATTATATAAAATCAAATTACTTGTTAACCCTTAAAAATTCGAAAGTATTACTCTCTGCTCTAATTAACTTGTTTAATTATTTCAAAATGATCAATATTAGCTTTGACATTTTCTGACTTTTAATATACAATTCTGAGTATAAAAACAATGGAAAAAAATTTCACATTCATTAAGAATTTTTAATCATTTTCTATTGTATTTTTCACTCTTGAACCTTTAAGTACGTAAAACATTTCGGACTTTTGAGGACTAATTTGTTTATTGGTTTCTAAAATTGATTGAATTATTAGGAAAACAGTTTGATTTTGGAGGCGTATACTATTGGAAACGATGCTGTATTGAAACATGGACATATTGTCAATATCTATCAAGTATTTATGACTGAAATTTTGACGGCACGCAAAATAGAAAATGATCATGCTAATTTCAAGGCTGTTCTTTTGTTAGACTGGAAGGTAATGTAGAAATAAAAATCATTTAATATTAATATTTATAAACTTTATTATAGATTTGGTTTACATTAATATTTTTTGCTATTTTGAACTCAAATCTACGAAAACTTTTGGATTATTTTAAAGTGATTTACAGAATATGTAATGAAATTACATTAAAATTATCAAGCAGAGGAATGTCCTATCAAGTGTCTCCTATCGTTGAAAGAAAACAATATGGATTTAAATTGATATTCATTTGTGTCTGGTTCATATCGAGCACAGCCCTCACCAAAACATTTTCGAGTCTTCTCTTGAAAATCTATTTCAGACCAAATCCGGTGAATGTCGTCAACAGTTTAGAAGAGGTTTTGGATAATAAGGATTTGAATATATTTGGAAGCGAACTGTCAATAAGTTTACTATATTATAGTAACCTTGATAGTTTTGAGTCCATTCGGAATAGATATGAGGAAACAAAAGCAGTATTTGACCAAAAATTTTCTCATATGAGTCATAATTTGCAGAAATCTGAAAAATTGAATCAAGTGTTGAGAGGACAAGCTGTTTACCTTGATAACTCAATTGAAATTCATCAATTGGAGACAAATTATCCTGAATCTAACCTGGTCAGAACTGATGACAAGTATAACGCAGTTTATATGTCTCAGTATATCAGCAAAAGTGTGGCCTTTCATCAGAGGATCCGTTTATTGTCAGTTCTTTTAATATAATTAATTAACATTTAATTAACAGTATTTTGATTATAGATTTGTCTCTAACATCGAGAATGGTTTCATGAAACACACCTTGCTCATTTATTCAAAGTTTATTAGGTATTTTACGAACTATACAAACACTGAGACCAAAATTGATGAAATCCCAAATCAGATGATTCATTCAATACAATTGGATTCGGAATTTTTCAGTATTTTGTTTGTCTTAATAGCTGGATATGTTCTAGCAATCATTTCAGTAATTTATGAGTTTTACAAGTATAATTCGAGCAAAAAATAACCAATCACATTTAATTGATGTTAATATTTATAAACCTAATCATTAATTTCGTTTCTAAATTGAAAAATAAGTAATTGTTTTCAACAAAATAAGCGTTCAGTTGATCGGATATTGCATGTTATTATCTTGGTCATATTGTTACTACTCTAATCAAATTTATTATTAAAATGTTTTTTTTTTAAAATTTCAAAAAACCTTTTGTTATTTTGTAGACTAGAATCAAATTATTATATTTATTATTAAAATATTCCATTAATAACATCGTTAGAAATGAGTGAAAAATATTCACCAAAACATTCAAACTTTAATTATTTGAGTTATTCTTTTATAGTTTCTTTTTCTATTTAATAAGCATGGTAGAAAAACTTTATAATTAAACTTGATGTTGAATACAATTATGTTATCATAAATTTTAATTCACATATTTATGAAGGTTCTTGGTACATCATTGCCGTTGAATGAAGCTGAAATCATTTATGAATTGATCAAGAACAGAATAATACATTTTCAAATTCATTTCTACAATATTTAAATATCTCTTATTATTATAAATAAAAAGAATTTACTTTGAATTTGTTAGTAAAGGACAGATATTTTCATTTCATTAGAGCGAGGAATAAATGTGCTAATAGTTTATTTAAATTAGCCAAATTGGCTAGATGTATTTTTGGAAAAACAAATGACATTTTTATTCATTTGTACAAAATATTAGATGAATTAATAATAATATTTATATAATTGAATTGAATATTATTTTATATTTAGAGGAGAACTGCAGTGAATATATTGTTACAAATTATTATTATTACTTCATATTCTACTCTTTTACAATCATTTTTAAGGTTTAAAAAGTTGATATTTTGTGTAATAATTATTAATAACTATTTTGTTGGAAATGATTGGTCCGAAAGCTTTTGATTTTTTCATTTATAAAGGACTTCACTTCAATTTAAATCAAAGTTTTACTTGTTTTGGATATGACTCAGAAATTATTTCAGATATTGTTATTAAAGTCAAATGGAAATGGGTAAATTATACATTTAATTCAATTTTTTATCTACGAGTTTGTTAGCTATCAAGTTTTTTTGTGGTCAATTTCAATCAACTTTGATTCTGATTATTAATAATAATTTGTATCTAGGTGGTTATATTTGGTTTCTATCGGTCACTCATTGAGTATATTTGTTGTGTTTTAAATCTGAGCGTTTCTTTGCTACGGTATAAAAATGAACAAGATGAAGAAGAATACAAGGTATTTATTTTTGTTTGTTTCTAATTTAACAAGTTTATTCAATAAATTGGTTGATTAGGAAAACACTTTGATTTTGGAGGCGTTTGACATCAAAAACGATGCTGTCGTCAAATATGGACATATTGTGAATATCTATCAAATATTTAATACAGAAATTTTGACGGCACGCAAATTAGAAAATGAGCATGCTAATTTCAATGCTGGACTCTTGTTAGATTGGAAGGTATTAACAAAGATTTAAAAAAACAATTAATAATTATATACATTTTAATACAGATTTGGTTTACATTAATATTTTTTGCGATTTTGAACTCAAATCTCAGAAAACTTTTAAATTACTTTAAAGTTACAGGACATGCAATAAAATTTTATTAGGCTTATCAAGCAACTACAATGGAAGGTCCTATCAAGTGTCTCGTGGCCCTAAAAGAAAACAATTTGGGTTTAAATTGATATTCATTTGTGTCTGGTTCATAGCGAGCACAGCCCTCACCAAAACATTTTCGAGTCTTCTCTTAAAAATCTATTTCAGACCAAATCCGGTGAATGTCGTCAACAGTTTAGAAGAGGTTTTAGAAAATACGGATTTGAATATATTTGGAAGCGAAAGGTCAATCAAATTAATAAATAATAGTAACCATGCTATTTTTGAACCTTTTTGGAAAAGATATGAGGAAACAAAAGTAGAATTTAAAAGAAAATTTTCTAATATTAGTTACACTTCACAAAGAACTAAAAAATTGAATCAAGTGCTGAGAGGACAGGCTGTTTACCTGGATAACTCAATTGAAATTAGTCAATTGGAAATAAATTACCCAGAATCTAACCTGGTCAAAACTAAAGACAAGTATAACGCCGTTTATATGTCTCAATATATCAGCAAAAGTGTGGCCTTTCATCAAAGGATCCATTTATTGTCAGTTCTGTAAATATCTTTAATTATCGTTTAATTAATATTATTTTGATTATAGATTTGTTTCTAATATCGAGAATGGTTTCACTCAACACACCTTGGTCATCTACTCAATGTTGATCAAGTTTTTTATGATATCTTCGGGCAAAGGCTACAAAATAGTTGATGAAATCCCTCAACAGATCACTCATAAAATTCAAATGGATTCTGAATTTTCCAGTATTTTGTATATTCTTATAATTGGATATGCTCTTGCAAGCATTTCAGTCATTTATGAGTTTTACAAGAATAATTCGAGCAAAAAATATACCATCACAATTTATTAATAGTTATTTCTATAAATTCAATCACTTATTTTGTCTCTTAATTGATAAATAAGTAATTGTTTTCAACAAAATCGAGGTAAGCGTTCAGTTAATCGCATATTTAATCATCTTGGTTATTTTGTTACTACTCTTGTAATAATAATACTAACCATTTATTTATTGTTTTTGAAACCACTTTTAGTGATCTCGTCTTTAGCTCTAATTAAATGTAATAATAAAAAGTGTTTTTTTAATTTTTACACAAAAAACTATTGATATTTTGTAGACTAGAATCAATTTATGAACAAGCACATTCTTACTGTCATCTCATTTATAATTTTTTTTTTTTAAATTCCAATAATCGATTCAAAGATAGAAACAATTAAACCAAAGATCACTTATAAGATTGGATTCTGATTTTTATAGTCTTCTGTTTGTTCTAATCTCTGGATATATTCTTGCAATATTTGCAGCCATTTATGAATTGATCAAGCACAACTGGTCAAACCACAAACCATTGAAAATAACATTTAATTATAAGAAATCAATCAATGATTGAGACATTGAAATGAGATAATTGTTTAAAACAATTAATTGCATCAAAATATCATTTGTTTGTAAATAAAATTAAATAAAATTTTTAATTATTCGTTAATAACAGTAACTATTACTTCAATTATTTAATTAATTATTGTTTTAATTGATTTTTGTGTTGTTTTTTGGTCTCGAGTTCGGCGATCAGTCTTTCATTTGTTTTGCACTCCTATTGGAAGACAAGAATATTAATCAAAACTCAATTATAAGACAACTGTTTATAAGACATACGTCTTTGAAGTCTTTAATTCCTTTGAAATAAAGTCTTTGTTTTTCGACTAATTCGAGGTAAGAGTCGTTCAGTTCATCCCTTTTTGCTTTTTCGGTGAGTCGTCTGTTCTCTACTTTGAGTTTTGTTTGTTTAATATTTTCTACGATTTGTTCAAATTGTGATAAATACTGTTCCCTAACATTATTAGAGGTCTGGGCTCTGAAAACAGACAAACAATGAGTTAAATTGAGTCAATTGGTTAGGAAAGGGATGACTCACTGATAGAAGTTGTCTAATAGAGAGCCAATCAAATTGAGTTCTTTCTCCAAATATATCCTCTCGTCGTCTAAAGTGTTGTAAAGCGTATAAAACTTCTTCGTTTCGTTATGTTTGGCCGCAACTGAAGTCCAAGAATAGATCAATTGATTTTCGATTGAATTGGAAGAGGAGGTCATACATACCTTGGTTATATAACTCTATGAATCTCTTTTGGTACTGCGAGAGCTCAGCCCGAGTGGGAATGTCATCGAATTTGCGCTGAAGTTTTGCCACTTTCTTATTATTGTCAGCCAATTGTAGCTTAAGTTTGGAATGTCTTTCCTCATATGTGTCCACTTCTGTGGACACTTCTGTCTCGTCCTCTGTGTCTGTCGTCTGATTAGATAACTCTTCGACTTGTTTTTCGAGCCGTTGTTTCTCTTCTCTACAGAATTGCTTGAATTCGGACTTTTGTTTCTTAAGTGTTTCCAAAATAAGACTCAAATTGAGTTTTTGCTCCCTTTCCTCATCTGTTTCGGTGTCATTCGGTTTAATCGTTTCCTGTTTTTCTTTGACTAATTCTATTCGTTCTCTAATTAATTGCATTTTATCTCTAATTTGTGGCTCATTTTGTTTAAGAACAGATAACTCCTTCTTCGCGGTCTCGACTTTAGCCCTAAGAAGGCGTTCCTTCCGTTCAATACTATTCTCTTCTCGCTCTAATTTCTTTTTGTGGTACTCTTCGGCCAACTTTTGTATTTCTTCTGATTGGGCGCCGACTATAGAGCCGACAAAAGCTGCCGATACTTTTCCGGACTCGGATTGCATTGAATTCATCAAAGACTCAACCATTCGAGTGTCGGAGTTCTTCCGATCAACTGTTTGTCCTTCAGTTGTCTTATCGGAACCAATGATGGCCTCATTACTAATACCAGTGATTCCATATTCAAGAAGTGTTGTCCTGATTCTAGTGTCGGGTTCTTTGATCTTATGTCTGGTCGGATGTCTGTATTTGCGTTTCGGGTACTTATTCTCATCAATTGGTGAAGAGATGTCTTTATTGAGATCTGATTCTAAGGGATGGCATCTATTGAACTGCCAGTTGGCGTAACTCTTAATGTATTCACTCATTTGTTGTCGCGTTTCGATTGACTTCTTTACCAACCATTGGATGACTGAATCAATTGATAGTAAAATCCAATTAAAATCAAGTCTTTTAATGAAAGGACAATTAGTGTGAATAACCTGGAAATATGTGAATGCAATCCATTCCTTGTATTTGATGCGGTTCTATCTTATGAGGACAGGACATCTTCTGTAGGACCCGAACTATCTTCTCAGTCAGTCCTCTGAATGACAAATGATTGTAAATTATGGCAAATAATTGCTATCAGAAGTGGTCTTACATTTTCTGACCGATTGTCAGACTTTCCTGGAATAGAATGTCTACATCCAGGTCTTGGTTTGACATCTCGATGGCCCAACTCATGCCTCCGACCACCTGATGTCAGACAAACAGACAGTTTTTGGTCAGAAATTAGTTTCGGATAAAAAAGACAAGAAATGAATACTTTGTCAAAATTGTTGAGTCCTTTAATTCTGGCCCGAAAGTAGCCGCCGGCGACCAATAAGTTGATTATCTCTTGCATTTTGACCGCCTGTTCCTCATCTTCGCGTATGTCTGGTATGACAGCCATTGAGGGATCGGAAGACTGGCCGCCAGAGTCTGAGCGAAGACGACTCGCCGGCACTTTTTTGCTAATCATCTCATGTGTCGTCTGTTTATTATTTTGGGTTTAAGTCAGTCCTCAGTCAGTCATTCAATACTTTATTCCTCCCATTCTTTGTATACTTTGATAACGACTTCAGTTTATGTCTTAACTGTATTACAAACTCATTAGAGATAACCCGTTTTTAAATTCATTCAATTTGCATAAAATAAAGGCTATTTTTATATAACAATAATACACTTCAAATACTTGTCAAATATCATATGAAAAAGTACTAAAACATGGTTTTACAAACAGTTTCATAAATTTAATAAGATTTTGTATGAATGGTTTGTTTTTCAATGTTTACGCCTAAAACTGAAACCATAGCCAATACGATAACAAATAGTAATAAAGGGCTTCAGTAAGACGTCTCAAAAGTCAAAGCTCAGGGCTTTTGTTACGTCACAAGTCCTCTATTGAATGCTGTTTAAAGCGATACTAATTTAGAGGTCATAACAATATCCGCTGTTTGGTTGAGAAGTGGCGTACAGTAAGAGTAGACTTCATATCGAAGCCAGTCGTAACTAAGCCAGTACACAAGCTGCTAGGTGGCGGCACCTTGGCGACCAACCTGAGTCAATTGTGTTGTGAGAAATTGTTTTGTCTGATCAGTTGTTTCGGTTGTGAGTTCTGTGAACCATCCAAATGAGCCATTTAACTGTTACATCA
>JAQGCR010000069.1:0-11242 GCA_034699895.1 Chamobates voigtsi
CGCCAATTGAAGCGTAGGGTTTTGACCTCCAGTTATTAGAGGGTATAAACCTTAACTTCAGAGAGTTGTCGGATAAGGGTTTCTAAGATAGGAGTTAGGGACTAAGGGATAACTCCCTATCTTCGACTTATCACAGCCGTTGAATTTATCACTTATCGATGTCTTCGGGTCGGGGTCTCACCGACTGACGCGAAGTAACCAATTAAATGAATTGTAATTAAATGAATTATATATCACAATGAAGTCAGGTGTTTTGCTTTCACTTTAAAATAACTGTTTATTCAAATAATTCAATAAATTTAATTGCCATACAATAAGACAATGTTATTACAAAATATTATAAAACTAAATAATTAAGTAATTAATAATTAAACGACAATTAATTAATTATTATTTTTAATTGTTTGCACAACACGTGTGTTTATATCAAAGGCTAGATAACAACTGCCTCTCTTCCTTGTTGTCATCTTCTTTCACGTGATTTCTCTTTTTGTTCATCAATTAATTATGTGGGGGGATGGCAGTTGGATGGGGGCAGCGCGTCGTTTATTAATAGTAATGTTTATTGTAATTTTTTGGTGAGGTATTGAGTGTGTTGAGTTATGTGTAAGTTATGAGATCGGGATTAAGGGAGATCTTTGAGAGAGGTTTCTAAAGTTTGGGGTTTGGGAAGCAATGACCAAAATCCATGCTTTATAGCCCCCCCTCAAGATCCAGTAGCGAAGATAGTGGAGTCTTTAACAGGTTGGTATAAGATTAAGGAAAAGGGGTTAGAGATAACAGAGCTAAGAGAGATCAGTAAAAAAAATTATAGTAATAATAATAGTAATAATTAGATGAGGTATTGTTGTGAAAGTTTTTAGGGTTTATAGCTGTTATGTGTGTTTTACTTTTGGGAGTTTCCTTTTCTTAGTGGTCTTTGTGTTGTCCGATGGTTCTCTTTTTCTTTTTGATGTCATCTTTTTGATTTTTAGACGTAGGTCACGTATTCTTATCGAGGTTTCTTTCTCTTCTTTGTCTTCAATCTCTGTGTTATTCATGTCTAATGGTATTTGTTCGGGTTCTGAGATTGGGGTGTTGTTGTTCTCTGTTTCTGCGATTTTTGTGTTTATTTCTGATTCTGTCTCCTTTTCAATCAACTCATTCAGTCCGTTGAGTCCGGCGCTAAGTTCGCAGAATTCTTGATTTAGTGCAGTTATAGGTGTTGTTGTTGTGGTTTTTGAAGTAATCAATTCTTTATTTTCGATTTCGTTTTGTGTTCCTTTGATTTTTGAGATCATGAGTTCTGCTATTAAACTCATTTCTTTCTTAAGTTCTTCTGTTATTTTTTCTTTTGTTTCGACTTTTGTGTTTAGGGATATTATTTCGTCTTTTAGTGAATTAATTTCTTTATCTTTTAGGTCTTTATTCTCTGTTTCTTTTGATAGTTTTGTTTTGAGATCTTTTAGTTCTGTTTTCCCTTTTTTGATTAGTTTTCTTTTATCTTTTATTTTGTCTTTGAGTGATGTTATCTTCTTGTCTTTTTTGGTAATTCTGGTCTCAATGTCATTGAGTTCTGTTTCGGTGACGGCAATGAATCCGAGACGTATCACTTCTTTATCCAGTTTGTCGGGTAAAGAGGTCTCTTCTTTTTGGCTCGTGGGGGGACTATCTTCTCCGTCTTGATCTGAGTCTTCTGAAGTGAGGTCTGAGTCTTCATCATTAGAAGTTTCAGTACTTTGGCTTAGATTTAAAGGGCGATTCGGTTCTGTTTGAATTGTGTTTTGGTTGTCCTCAGAGACCTCTTTTAATGGATTATCAGTTTCTGTGTTGTTTTCCGTTCCATTAATGGGTATTAACTCGTCGTCGAAGGCATCGAAATTATTTTCGTTTATTTTTTCTATTTCTGTTGTTTTTATTTCTTCCTCAGTTTCTATGTTTTTTGTTTCTGAGATTGGTTTTGATTTGTCAGTTTTGTGATTGGTTTTTTCTTTATGGGTTTCGTGGTTATCTTTGTCCGCCAAAAAATGATATGTGTCTTCGTTTGGGCAGAAAAACATCAATTTTGCCATTTTTGAGAATTCAATCTTTGATGTTAGGAAGTCTTCTTTGTTATCTTCTGTTATCTCCAAACTTAGTGTTCCACTATTGCAACCTGGGCATATAATGCTGTTGCAGGTCATAAGGTTGGTGTACTCTGTGTTTTTGCACTCTTCTGTGAGGCATTCGAAGTGAATCCATTTTTTGCAGTTATGGTTCGAGCATTTTATCGGGTTTGGGAGGACTGGTTTTCCACATTTCTTTGACATACATTTGTATGGTTTGTAGTCTTTTGCTCTGATGTTTTGGAGAACTTCGGGTATTTCGGTTAGGTCTTCCTCTACTTTTAGTTTGTGTAATGGCATACATTCCATGTGTTCGGTAATAATTTCTGTTGTATTTGTTATTAATTCGTTGAGCTCCTCGTCTCTCGACTTTGGGGTATTTATTTCGATGTCTTTATTTTTAAAGAAGTATTTTCGGACTTCCTTTAGGTTTAAGTGGGTTAGGGGTCCCGATGGTCGGATTACTGTTATCACCTTTTCTCCTTTGGCTCTGTTCCAGTTTGGGACTTTGTATGACCAGTGGTAATAGATGTATAGGAATATATTTCTTTCGTTTTCCTCCATATCTGTTAGTTCCTCAAACTCTAACATTTCTTCTGCTTTTGATTTCTTTTGATCTTCTTGTTTGATCCAAAAGAGTTCGGGATCCAGAATGTTTTTACAATGATCTCCGGTTTCTAAGCCTGTTGTAAATCCGAACAGCGGTACCATTATATCAAAACCGTGTGCTGTCATTGTTTTCTTGAATGAGCGGTAGAGCTCTGAATTTTCTTCGCATTTCTTTTCTTTGGCTATTGCTTCGGTTGTCTCTTCGTACTCCGTGTCCTTTCTTGGCATTGTTGATGACATTTGTGGTGATTAGTTTGTGTTTTTGTAGAGGTTTGAGTAAGAGGTGTTGTTTTAGTGGTAATGTGTTGTCAGGTGTTGTCTTAATTTTAGGTGAAAATGGAAATAGTGTTAAAAGATAAAGGGTTTTAAGTTAAAATGTTATTTATAAATATTTGATACCTTTAAAAAGACATTTTGGTATTAATAACAAAATTATAAGATAACTAATAATTAATTTCTAAGAATACAAATAATTAAAATTTATTTTAAAAAGAGTTTTCAAACTCTGACTCAAATCTTCTGTTCTTTTTGTTTAGTTATTTGTGCGCATGTGTTGGTTTGTCAATGGGAATGTTTTAGGGCATAAATTACGTTTTGATTAGTGTTTTAGATAGAAATTAGTTAAGAATTAGTTTTTATGAGTAAAAAATTTAGGTTTTTAAAGGTTTATTAGTTACTGATTGTTTTGAATTACTTTTATAGTTGGAAATGAGTTGTGTTTCGTGTAGGTTAGCTGGTTATATTTGTATCGTTGTTGTCGTGTTTATCTTCTTCGGGATTCATTGGTTTTTTGATTATTATTTTAGGAATTCTTTTCCGTGGTTTGATTGAGATTTTAATCTTTATCCCGTTCTGTTCGATACGAATCTTTGTTTTCATTTGTTCGTTGTTATCGTTAGTGTTGTCCATTTTTATGTTTAGGGGTATTATAATTAACTGGACTTTGGTTTCACTTTATTATTAATAATTTTAATAACTGATTGGTTAGCACTTTTTCCAACTTCTGTTTCTTGAAATTATGTTTCGGTTTTTATATATTGTAGTTAAGGGTTTTTTGGGCCAATCATTGATAGGGATTTCTTTTGTATGTTATTCTGAGAATTTTTATTTTTGGTTTTTTGTTTATTAGACATTTATTAGTCTTTGTGTGAAGATTATTGAGTTATGTTTTTACACTTATTTGTATTTTATTTTTATTTGTTAATTATATTAAATGTTATACAGAACTTGTTTTTTTTTTAGTTATTTAGGAGAAGGGGAATAAATAAAGTGTGAGTTATATTAATTTTTCTTAAGTTAATATTTAGTTATATATTAGTTTTAGAACTTTTTAAACGCTTAATAAGGTTTTTAATTAGTTATTGTTTTATATTATTTTATTTTTTTGTTTCTTTCCATTCTTTCCATCATTCTTATGTTGTGAATGTATTCAAATACGTCGTCTACTTGTTCTTTGAGGATGTAGTCGAGGATCGGTTCTTTGAAGAGTTGTTGTTCTTCTTCTAAGTTGACAAAGGCTTTCCGAATGAAATGGTAGTTCTCTTCTGTGAAATCATATTTGTCTTCGGGAAGTTCTCTGAGTTTGTGGCACATATATATGAACTTTGCTTTTCTTTCTCTCGAATCCCATGGCAAGGGGTCTCTGGTTTTGTCTGCTTTGTCTAGTTTTTTGTCGATCCAATGTTTGTCTGATTGTCCAGTCCAGTTGCCTTTGTAGGGTTGTTCTTCGGAGTTTAGGGGTATGTTTAGCCAGAATTTGGTTTTTATTCGATTGTATTCATCGACTCTTTTTAATAGTTTGATTGCCATTTCGAAGGTGTGTTTAATGTCTTTGTATTTCATTTGTTTTTTCAGGAGTTCTTCAATCCATTCTTTATTGTCTTTTGTTTCGCAGAATTTTTCGATTTTCGGGCAATCAGTTTGATTAGCTTTACATTCAATGGCCAGTTCTTCGTATAGTTCTTTGATATAAGGGTTGTCTTTCATTGATTCATATGGTTTGTATGTCAATTTATCCGTTGATTTCATAGGGAAGACTTCGTTTGAGTCGTGGAGTTCTTCCATTTGTTAATTCAGAGATCTTTTATATTTTGTTTTTGTGTTTATGTGAAGATTTTGTTAAGTTTTGTCGGATTTTTTGAGTATAGGGTTATTATCACTGTGTTTAAAGTTTGTAATACTTTTTTAACAACAAAATAATCAGAAATGTTTTAAAGGAATTGTTAATAATCTTTGAAAAGAGTTAAATTATTTTAAATTTGTTGTAAAAATTATGGGAAATCTTTCGAATGATTTGATTAGTTTGACCTTCGATTTGAATGACGTGTTTGGCTCGCAATATATTGTTGACGCAAGAGTTGGTTAACTATAAATAACGTCTTCAAACTTTGGGCTTTATTTTGTTTTCTTCTCAAAGAGTTAGGGAATAATTAATTTAATTAGTTTAATTATGATTTATTATTAATTTAAGTGTAATTTTGATGTTATTTTAGATTATTTGTTAAAAGGTTAGTAAAAGATAAAGTGTTTTTAAACTTAACAACATAAAAGGTTTGAAAATAAAGGGTTTTTCTTTATATTAATTTAATTAATTTTGTATCTGTTTTTCACACTCCAGAGAGAATGAATTTCTATCGAAATATTTTTTTAATAGAATTCCATTTGCGATGAAGTTTCTATGATCACCTGAAAGGTTAATTATCTTATAATTCTGTTCGCTTAGCTTTTCTGTCACTTTAAATGGTCCCAAGAATTTGTTCATTAATTTTGAGTGTCTCATTGTTGTGAGTTTTTTATATTCATATAATACTAAGTCTCCAACGTTTATGTTTGAGGGGAGTCTTGAGTTATTCACTAACTGTTGGTTTCTTTGTTGGGATTTCAATATATTTTCTTTTGCCATTTTTAATTTCTCCTCGTGTGTAAGGTTTTGATTCATTTGTTGGGCGAATCCCATTTTGTTAGCTATCGATGAGATGGGTATTCTATTGAAGGCTAAGTCAAAGGGTGCGAATCCGGTTGTTTCATGTATTGTGGAATTGTATGCAAAAACCGTTGATTCTACAAATGTGTCCCAATTTTCTTTATCTTCGGGGCATTGAGTTGTGAGGGATATGGCAAGACTGTGATTAAATTTTTCTGTTTGACCATTACTTTGTGGATGGTAAACACTTGTTTTTATGTGTTTTATGTTCCATGAGTTATAGGTTTCTTGGCTAATGTTTCCACAAAGATTGGGACCTTGATCTGTTATTAATATTGAAGGGGGTCCATAGCGATAGAAAACATATTTTTCGAGTTTATGCATTATATTTGTTTCTAATGCGTTTTCTAATGGTATAGCGATCGCAAGTTTTGAGAGTTGGTCTGTGACTGTAAGGATCATGCGGTTTGAGTTTAGTGACATTTGAAGAGGTCCGATTAAGTCGCAACTTATCGTTTCGAAACTTTTTGAGGCTATGGGTATAGAACTTTGGAGGCATTTGATTGTGTGGTTTCTTGGTTTTCTGACTTGACATTTATGGCATGTTCTTACATAATTAATGATGTCGGGGACCATACCTTTCCAATAGAAAAATCTTGAAATTCTCCAAAAGGATTTCTTTTGGCCAAAATGTGAGGCGTATGGGTCGTCGTGTCCGTCTCTGAGAATTTCTCTAATAAGGGAGATTGGGACGCAAACTAATTCTTTGTATTCTATATGGTTTTTAACTCTTCGGTATAGAATGTCATTTTTGATTAGATATTGGTTATTGAGTTTTCTCTTCTCTCTTTGAGATAATGTGTTAATTGTTGACATTTTGTTATATATTGGGCCGAAGATTGGGTCTGATTTTTGTTTCGTTACAATTTCGGGGTTTTCCCAATCTCTGAAGTTTGGGGAGTTCTTTTCGAGTTCAAATCGTAGTAATGACATTATGTAGTTTTCTGTATCTTTATTTTCAAGAATTATCTCCTCAACTTCGGGGTTCGGGATTTTTGTTAACTGAACAGAGTTTTCCTCTATTTTTTCTGACATTTCTTTTTGTGAGAGTGAGGACATCCAATGTTTGGTGTTTTCTTCGTCTTTCGGTTGGATGGGGTTTCTAGAGAGGTAGTCGGCGTCTCCGTGGTTTGACCCTTTATTATAGCATATTTTAAAGTTATACTCCATTAGTTTTAGGGACCATCTGGCTAGGCGGCCTTGTAAGTCTTTGGATTTCATAAGATAACAAAGATTACAATGATCTGTAAAAATAGTGAAAATTCTTCCGTATAAGAATGGTCTGAATTTGTTTATGGAGTGGACTATTGCTAGGCATTCTTTTTCGCTGACATTGTAGTTGAGTTCGTGTTTCTTTAACATTCTACTCGTTGCTCCCAAAAGTTGTCTTTTTCCGTTCACGACTTGGGAGATGTGTCCGCCTATTGCAAAACCACTGCCATCACATCTAAGTTCTGTTTCTGCTTCTGGATCGAAGTGTGCAATTGTTGGGGCTTCTGTTAATCTTTTAATCATTGTGTTATAATCGGATTTGTGGACTTCCGTCCATTTGAATTTTTCTCCTTTTTTGAGAAGACTTATGAGAGGTTCTGCGATGTGTGCATAATCGGGGATAAAATTCCTGTAGAAACTCGCAAATCCTAAAAAGGATTGAATTCCTTTTATATCTTTGGGTTCGGGGGCTTTTGTGATTGCCTTTACTGCATCGGGGTCTGGGGTGTATCCCAATTCTGAGATCACGTGCCCCAAATATTTTACTGATTCGAAAGCAAAGTTGCATTTCTTTGGTTTTAATTTCAATCCGTGTTTTTCTGTTTATTTAAAGATTAGTGAGAGTCTTCTGAGTTGTTCTTCTATCCCTTTGCTAAAACAGATGATGTCATCCATGTAAATAAAAGAAATTTTTCGGTTTTCTCGGGAGAAAATTTTATCCATTGCTCTCACACAAGAGGCTGGCGCCGATTTAAGTCCAAAGGGCATTACTTTAAACATGAATGTCCCCAAATGACATGTAAATGCACTCTTATGCATACTGGACTTCTCTAGAGGGATCTGCCAGTAACAACTATCGCAGTCCATTACACTGAAACAGTCGGAGCCTCTCATTAAAGATAGGGGTTCATCCAGTCGGGGGATTGGGTAGACGTCGTCCTTAGTTATGGAATTAAGGCGTCTGTAGTCTATGCAGAAACGAATTTCGTTTGATTTCTTGGGGACTAGGGTGACTGGGCTGGCCCATTCTGAGACACATGGAGTTATAACTCCTTTTTCCATCATATCATTGACTAAATCCTGAATTATTATCTTTTGGGATTCGGAGACTCGATATGGCATTGAGCGAATAGGGGGATTGTCTCCTGTGTTTATGCGGTGTTTCCAAACGTTTACTCTCCCTAAGGGTTCTCCTTTGAACGCAAAGCAGTTTTTGAATTTCAGAAGTAGTTTGAATAACATATATTTTTGTTTGGGAGAGATGTTTGGCGATATATTGAATAATTTAAGGAATTCGTTGTCAATGTTTTTTGAAAAGTATTCATTATTTTGAGGTAATGTCTTTTCTTCATTGTTTAGTAATGATTCGACTGCTTTTGGTTCTGCATTAATTTCGTCCCAAAGTTTTTTGTTAAATGAGTCGAAGTTATTAGCTGTTGCTGGTAATTGATTTTCCTTATCTGATATTATTTTGGGGTAATTTAACTCTAAATTAATCGGTTCTACTGTTAATTCAATTAAATTTAAGAGTCGTGACCCGTAACTTAATGTTCTGATAAATGGGGAATTGTTTTTTATCCAAAATTTTTGTGGGCTTTTGTCTGGTGAGGCGACGCCTTTTTCAATTAACCAGTTTTTGTTCTTAGCGAAATTTGTCTTAGATGTTATGTAATTAGCATTGTCTTCAACTGAGAGTGACATTTCAACTAATTTTGATTCAAATGGTTTGAAATTATTTTCGGTCATTGTGTATGTTTTAATAATTTTATTATTCATTGGGGGAAAATCAAATTCAATTTGGGGGATAGGGGATTCAGTGATGTCATTATTTTCTATTTCTTCTCCCAAAGTTTTGGTTTTTGTGTCGTCCGTCGGTAGAGTATTACTCTCTGTTTCTTCGAATTCTTTGGTTTTTGTTTTCTCGGTTTGTTTTGGTTTTTCTTCGGTTTGTTGACTAATTGTCTTCTTTGGATTAATTAATTCGTTGTGTTTCACGAAGAAGATTAGTTTTCTTTGATTTATTAATGGGGCTGATTCTGATAGTTTTAAGAAGTCGCAGCCTAATATTATGTCATCGCAGCAGTTTTTCATACATGCGAACGGTATTTCGATTGTTTTTGGTTTTATGTTAGTTGGAAATACCTTGATTTGGAGTTTTTCGGTTATGTGGTTTGGCGTTACGTCTCCAGAATTGATTGAATAGAGTCGTGGTGCCGTCCAAGGAAACAGTTTTGGTTTCAGAATTTTGAGTGCTTCATGACCAATGCAAGAGAAGACTGATCCGCTGTCCACTAGGGCTTTGAATTTGTGGCCATTTATCCATATTTCGACTGTTATTGGCATATGAATATTGTTTGGTTGGGAAGAGGCCGCTCTTATTTTGTTTTTATTTTTAATATTTAGGGATATGGCCGGTTCTCCTTTCTTCGAAACTTGATAGGCAAATGCTTCTAAATAATCGATTTCTTCGATGTCTGAGTCTATATCTGAGTTTTCCGATATCTCTTCCGCGTTGGTGTTGGCTGCTGCTGGAGCTGACGTTTCTCTTTGTTTTTGGTAGTAGGCTTTATTTTTGTCAATATTTGTCTGATTTCGTGGTCTGGGGCATATTCTCATTGAGTGTCCATTTTGATTGCAATTAAAGCAAATGCGACCGATGTTGTCCAGTAGTGACATATCGTTTCTTTTCGGTTTAGGTTTCATTTGGTTGTCTATGTTTTCTGACTTAGTTGTTTGAGAAACAGGTGATTGGTTTGTAGCTTTTGGGAATTGGCCCTTAAAATTTGTTGTTCTTATGTCTGGTTTATTTGGTGAACGTCTTCGGTATTGGAAGAATGTCTTCTTTTGTTTGTTTTCTTCTATATCTTTGGTTTCGCCGATGTTTTCGGTTTTGTCCTTTACTTTGGAATCTAATACTTGATTTTTTATGTTGAGGGCGTCCTTTTCTACCATTATTTGTTTAATTTCTTCGAGACTTTTATTGAAAATGCTGTTCACTATTAGATCATTTTCTAGGACTTCTCTTAGAATAAAAAGTTTTTTATATTCGCTCATACGTGGGTCGGCTTGTCGCGCGAGTGTTAGAAATCGGTTGAGGAAATGGGAATAGCTTTCCGTTGATTTTTTTGATAATGTATTTAACTTCCTCTCTAACATTATTTCATGGCCTTTGGGTCGATATTCCAATTCGAATTTTTCCAGAAATTCTTGCCATGTGGGGAGCGCTGGTGTCTGATAAGCTCTTAGGGAGGGGTCGTTTAAGTCAGGAAAAGTTATTGAGAACCAGTTTTTGGCGTCTCTCTTCATCTTTGCTCTGGCGGTTCTAATTTTCTGGTCGTCATCCCATTGGTTATTGTCTGCAATGGCGTTAAAATCTATGAGCCAATCCATTGCTGTAATTGGGTCGCCATTGGAGTCTTCGGGTGCTAATCGGTAGGCCAGGGATTTTCTTTGTGTTGTGTTGTTTGACTGTCTTTGTATTGAGTTGACGACAACTTTTTCTAAATTTTCTGCAATTCTTAGAAATGATAGTTGGATTGATGGGGGCTCTATATTTCTTGTGTCCATATATTCTGTCCCTTCTTCTGAAGTTGAAAATAAGGGTTTCTTTTTAATATCAATTCTTTTGGGGAGTGTTTTGTTGTATTCGTCTCTTCTTTGAATTGAATCGTAAGCTGTTGGGAGGTCTTTCTCTTTTCTGTCAAATCTTTGTTTTTGGTTTTCGTCAATGTCTTCTTTATCACTGCCTCCTCCGTATGATGGGGTGTGAGTACTAATGTTCTCATTGAATAGCTCTATGTTGGTGTCTTCCTTTTGGATTAATTGGAGCATATCTTCTTTTATTTGACGTTTTGTTTCTTCAATTAGTTTTGTTGTTTCGAGTTTTGTCTTCTCGTTTAAGTCTTCAATGACTTTATTATTCGAATTAAGAGATTCTTGAAATAATTGTTGAATATCTTTTATGTTCAGTGAATTGTCTTTATTTAAAGAGATCTTTGTTTGATTTGTTTTGTCTCTTATTGTCTGTATTTGGTTTCTTTGGTAGATCTCTTGTTGAAGGGTTTTGTTTTTATCACTTTCATTAATCAACTGATATTCGAGTTGTTTGTTCTGATTATCCATTTCTTTTAATTTCTTATCCATTTTGTATAACTCGTTTTTAAATTTTTGTAAATCCTCTTCTTTATTTGAATACAAAGTGTTCCTCAGATTTACGATTTGAGACTTTAGTTCTTCGATTTCTTTAGTGTTTTCGGGAATTATCGGATTTGTTTGAGTGTTTTGATCATTGTTTTCATTTTCTGTCGTTTCGGTTATTTTGTTTGCGAATGTTCTTGAGTTCTTTGTTATGGCC
>JAQGCR010000070.1:0-11238 GCA_034699895.1 Chamobates voigtsi
TTAAGAGAAAAAGCGTTTCATTTCTATTCTTTGTTGTTATCTTTCATCTGATTCTTATTCAATGATGTCTTTTAGCGGCGATTGCTTTTCGTGCAGTTATTTATACGAAAACTGGGGGAACACACAAAATAAGTGCCGTTCCCTTAGATTTTTTTCCATATAATAATTCATTTTATGAATAATATATTCTGTTCTCTTCGCCAGAGTCTGAAATATTAGGCGCTAACCAGACATTCAATCATTTGACTCACAAATAAATTATAATTTAGTCATAAGAAAACTGGTCTATAATATTAAAATATGCGCAGGGTGAACGAATTGCATGCACCTCTAATCTGAAAATAATTCTCAAATCCATTACTCAATCAAATGATTCTTTCAAATAAAGTATACCTTTTTTGGCCCAAAGGTATTGAGATTTGAAATTCTCTTTAAATTAAATTTTAATGTAATTCAAAATTATTGTTTCATAACTTTGCCTGGTTATTCTAGGAATTCAAGTGCTCGAGCAAACAGTCAAGAAGATAAAATTTAATCCTGGTCTAAATTGAATTGGTATTAATTCTAATTTAACTAGCTTAAATTTGTTTTTAATACCCTTTTGATATTTTTCATTAAATTCCATGAGAAGTACAATTTTAAGCCAAGAGCTTTTATTGAAAGCAATTTGCATGTTTATTTAATTAGCTTAAAAGTATCTGGATAAAATAAACAAATAAATATACGACTAAAATTGATCCTTTCTCAATTAACATACAGAATTGCGTTTTAAATTTTAAATAACCACCTTGGTAGTCCCCCTTTGGCTAGATTTCCTTGCGATTGACTCTGGTGAATTATGTGAGCTAAAAGTTGCATGTCTTGCATAATATTTTTTTATTGGTTCTTACTCTTTGTGAGACTGGCTTTCAGTTCATTTATATTGAATTCGCAGTGATTTTCAGTAATCAATAAAAGGATTTTTTTTCGCTTCAAATACAGCATTGAATCAAATAAAAGGATTATAAGAATAAGAAATTGAAGCGAATATTAATTTATGAATAGATTATTAGTGCACAGAATATTAAATGTTTGGGTAAACGCACAGCACATAAATGGCAGCACATCTTCAGACGGTATGATTGTGTGTCGCGACTCGCGATTGAAGTCTTAGTTTGTTTAGATTTGGTCCAAAAAAATGATTTTCAAACAAATCTCTCTATTTGTGGGCACAAGAGATGGAAGAGTAATAAAAAAAATTGCAGAGAATTAGCGACAGAAATGGATAGTTGTTTGGGTTCCGCCACCAGAGCTCTGAGAGCCTCGACAAATGCACTGCCAGTGCGGTATCGATCGGTTTTGTTTGTTTGGCGCAATCGCACCGACACTGGGAACCAGTGGTGGCAGTGCCTCATCAATGGCTCGCCTTCTGCTATGAGAAGTGAAGTGTGTGCTGACTCTACTCTACGGTAGAAAAACAGCGGTTCCCAAAAGTGAGTGCAAAAATTCTGTTGTATTTTTCTCAGCCGTCTCTTCGCTGCTGTAAAATGTCTGCAAAAATTTTCGGATCGAAAGACTCTTTTTTCTCATTTTGTTTGTTATTATTATTTTCATTGAATGTCTGTTTGTATTCAATTGTGTAAAAAATACTTGTGTTTATTCATGAATCGATTTTAATCAAGAACCTTTTTATGCGATTACCTCGACTTATCTGATCTGTGAATAATCAAGTGATAAACTAGGAATTATCAGTCAATTGACGGGTGATTTATCTTATATTAAAAACATTTTTTTCTGCTCTTCGTACGAATCAAATAGTTTTCATCTATGAATACAGTGTTTTGAATAAACGTCGGAACGGGAGGTGAGCACAGAATTAATTCATGAGACCCTTGGAGTTCATTCCACTCTTTGCCTGTGTTTTTGATATTAAATTCAGAGGAAAATCAGGAGAAAACTAAAATCATTTCTTTTAATAAATATTCAAAGTTTGTGACAGAAATTCAGATTCATATCAATTTCAATGTTTGTATTGAAATCGAGGCCTCTTTTCCTCCGATGAAAGGAATGCCATAAAAATTACTGGAAAACCATTTTTTATCGGATTTTACGATCAATTCTATTGACTGAAAGTCATAATAACTGTTAATATATTTTACGTTCAGATGTCTAATGAATATCATTAATAATTCATTAATGAGAATATTCTTGTGATTAGACTCTTGGCCGTATTATATAGATTGAAGTGTGCAAGTAGCAAATCTAATTATGAATTTTGGTTTTGTTTCTCTTATTAGTTAATGTATATCTATCTCCAGTTGTTATATACTGTTATTCTGTGCCAAGGATTAACTGCTGAATAAATTATAAAAGATTCTGATCTTTGCCTCTAATCATAACAACGACTGAATAATTGATTTGTTAATCAATAAAATCTTGTAATAAAACATTTAAAATAAAGAGTCAATCTCTGGACTAATAGTGAAAGTGATTTGTAATCACGAGAAAAAAAACGACAGCACAGGAAGGAAAGGACTGCACAAAAAAATATATTTTTTGTGTGTAAATATTTGACAAAAATTTTCAAACAGAAGATAAGTTTGGACTCAGAATTGCATTCAATTACCAGACATTCAATGCTATCGATTGTATAAATAATAAGACTTTAATCAAATGTAAGAATTTGTTTATTATTTTGTATGTATTTGTGATGAGTGGAGAAAAAAACGTGAGAATTGTTTTGAAATCAATTGAATTAAAGGCTATTTTTATTATACGATTGAATACCAGAACCGTTTGATTGACGTTTTGAATGCATTTTAATTAATAGGAATTTTATTCAGTGAATGATCTTATAGTTTAGTTATTCTGAGGGATAAACCCTTTCCCCGACAAATGAATTCATTGTATAATAATAGATATCATTGGTCTGACATCTGATCAGTCTTTACGGCTGAGGAGGAATCGCATCGAAAAGAAACGGAATTTATTTGAATAACAATTAATTTATTTGTAATTTGAATAAAAATATAGTGTTTTGACGACAGGATTAACATATTTATTGTGTTATCCGACAGTTGTAACAAACATAAGAACAGGCCTTTCTGGCAGTCCTTCCCAATGACAAATTGTAGAGAAATGTAGCAAGACACAAAATGCAAACCCAGAATCTAATTACATTAAAAATGATGTATGTTTTGTTGGTTTTGTTTTTTTTCAAATGAATGCCTGCTTTGAGATTAGAGTCGAGATGTTTTTGTTTGACTTTTTTGCTCGAACCAATCCTTTATCTGATAGCCGAGTAATTAAACTATTTTTCTCTTTTATTCTGAGTCCCAATTGTTTTGGTTTAGGATTATTCTGTGCGAAAAACTGTCGATTTTATCGAAAGAATTTTTGGTTTTATTTTTTTCGATCAAAACTTCTCTTCTTTTTTTGGTAAATATTTTCGGATTTATTTCTTATCAAAAGAATAATAAAGAGTTTTGTTTCGTATAATACTTGTGATAATACATAAGTAGTCATAATAGAGGACAGAATAATAACCCATGAAATGACCACTTATTATGAGATCCACTTTTGGGTTATTTTTCTAATTCTTCTTTCGATGTAATCATTGATAGTCTACTCAAAGACTATCTGAACAAAAGGTCAATACTGTTGTTTGAAAGGCCGGCACTTCCCGTAATTTTATCAAACAAGTGAACGGCCCTCAGGGCTAACCATTTTCAAAAGTGTTGAGATTTATTCGTCGATTGTATTGAGAAAAAAATAGACAAATATTTTTCAAGTCATACACAGAGGAAAGCCTCGAATATAAAAATTCAGTTCAATCCTCAAATATAGTGAACAGAATTGTTTTTCAACTAATATTTGTTCAAAAAAAAAAGTAGATATACTTATAGTTGAGTAAAGTTTAAGTCGTTTTCCTAATGCCTATGAGTTTGCAATTATTGAAAACATATTTTTTCATATTTTTTCTTTACAAACAACTCTCCGGTTATTCAGTGTTTGCAACAAAACAACTGCCAAATCATTAGACGAAAAATGCATTGAAATCCCAGAGAATAGTCATTAAAATGAAAAATAAAAATAATTTCAAAAAAACATATTCTATTCGTTATTATGTTTTGAGGCGAAACAGAGAGAAATGTAATTCATTTTTTGAAATACGTTTGATATCAACATAAAGTCCATGAAATACATTATTGCCTTTTTATTTTGATCCTGGCTATAATGAAATAACCAGGAATTAATGGAATTACTGTCGAACTGATTTGTGAAATTGAGTTCTCTTAACGCAAAATAATAACCGCTTGACTTTATTTATAAGCTTTTAGTTGTCATACATATTGTCGTAAATAACTTGGGAATCGATCTGATTAGAAGTGTGCAAGGTAGTCTTAACCGATCAATTATCTAGCTGACCTAGATCACTCTACAAGAATTACTCAGCAATTGTTTCCAGTATTAACTAAATGTGAAATTCTCGGTAAATATTTATATATTCTTGGCCATTGTTATCATTTGACATTAATGAAGCTTGCACATCTCAATCTATCTTCATTCTGATCAGAAGTTCTGAGCAAATAATTTTCATACAGTTATGAGTCCATTGTGTCTGTCCTTTGGTATGCATTAAACATAAGGCATATATTCAGTGAATATAATTATTCTTAACTTCAAAGCAATTGATCTGATGTTTCAAAAAAAAACTCACTGTTTATTCTGTGCTCTTAATTCTGTTCCGCAGATTAGCGCAAAGAATGCCGTTCAGTATTAAAAGGCTGACACAAGTGCACCGGAGCACAAGTCTGCCCAACAAGAATAAACAACACGACGACAGCAAAGACAAGAAGAGTAAGTCCTCCAAAGGCGAGCCCTCCTCGTCATCGCAGTCGTCGCAGTCGAGTGTCGGCCCCAACAAACAGAAACTGTCACAACTGCCCGGTTCCCGATCGATAGATGCGGCTGAGATTAGACGACTGGGCGGCCAATTGACGATCTCCAATCCCATTCCTATTGATCAGCCTCCAGGTATGTCTCATTCTGTGTGTGTGTGTGTGTGTGTGTGTGTGTGTGTGTGTGTGTATGTGTGGCACACACTTCACATATAAAAATAAATTCAATTATTCACTCGCCTTAACCTCAACACTGAGTCCTACATTGAGTCCGATATTTAATCGATTGTTCGTCTGTCAGTCAAATAGAAAGGGGTCACCACTTTTTGGGGGAGGGGCTCAAAGGTTACCCAACTGTTAAGCACAGAATAATAAACAAACATGAACCCTCAATAATCAACAAATTAGACTGGTTTACTTTGTTAATTAACTAGGACAGAATAAGTAATTACCATAAAAGGGGTTTCCAAACTGACCATAACATTATTCGTGAGTTAGGAAAAAGAGGAGAAAACTAAGCAAACAAAATATAAATGACTTTTCTGTCTATTTTTATTTATATCTAGCAATCTATAGGCTCTCCAAACATCAATTTGCCTGTCTCTCAATTTTATTATTCTTGCTCAATTCATCCAATTTATTCTGTGCGCTCTTCAATAGCTGTGATCAGAATGAAAAAAAAGTATTTATTTTTTTTCTGGTCTACTCTTCCCCTCAATTCTCTGCCATTAATTGGTTTCAGTATTTTTCACTTAATGTCAACGTATTTATAATTCAGTCCTCTATTTAATAGACATTCGCACAGAATATAACCCAGAATTGGATTACTTATCGAATGCGAAGAATATTTTTGTTTATGAAAACCGATATTCGTATCCATTAATATCGGTATCGCTTTTTGTTCGTCTTTTTTGTGTTCAGGGTATGAACCAGGGTCATGATGGGGAGGGGTCTCCATATTAGACCCCCCTCTAAGCGGAAAATTTTGAGGTTAGACCCCCAAAGGGGGTGCTTTAGACCGAGATATTTTAACATGGGATTCTATGGGATAGTCATGTTTTTTGTTCGAAGTCCAGTTCACCCCACCCTACGACCCCCTCTTAGGGAATTTTTCGTGATGACCCTGGTATAAACGATAATAACAAATGAACTTTCAGTTTGTTATCGGATTTATTTTGCGAACAATAATATGATTTGTTGTTCCGTCTGTTTAGCGCACAGAATAAAGGGAACTACATGTCGATCGTATCGATTGATTGTAATAATTGATATTCGAAGCCCTAGAATCCGGTGCTCTGTATTGAGGACAGGGCTCAGCACTGATTAGGCTTTAAATTATTGTCTGATTTGATTGCATTTGTTTGGATCAGACAAAGAAGTCGAGCGAAAAGAGGAGCGGAATAAAAAAAAACAATGGATTTGTATAATGAACGCTCGGATGGCGTTATGCTGTCCTTTAGTTGAGATAATGACTGCCAATATGCCATTAGCACATGTGCCGCATACGGACCTAATGGCTGTCTGTCCACCGCTGTCGGCCATAAATAGATAATATCGGATCAGCTTTTTATGACAGCCTTTAAAATGTCTATTAGTTTATAATCGGTTAAAATCGTGTTAGTTTTCAAAGGGGTCACCAAGACAAATTTTCCTAGGGAGGGGTCATAGTGGAGGCCAACAAGGTCTAGGCTAAAAAAGATTATCCACCCCATAGAGCCCCATGTTAAATTTTATTCACCTAGGGAGGGGCCAAACCTCGAAATTTTACTATCTAGAGGAGAGCCGACTCAGTTGGACCCTCCCCTTGGTGACCTATGGTTTTGCAACAATTTTATAGTAAAATATGTTATTTTTTTTGGAAAATTTTTATATTTTAGTATAACTTTTGTAATGTGAAACAAATATTTGAAAATTGTATAAAACGGAAAAAATTCATTAATATTCAGAACACGAATTCTCTATTGATTTCCAGACTATTGTTTTTTTAGTGAAAGTATTTTTTTTCTGAATACATATCAGAAAATATTTTAAACTAATTTTTATTCTGAATTAAATTTTTTTTTTTTCTGAACTCGTTTTCCGTATAAAAGCCTTTTCATTAGACAATTGAAATTTTTATGCCTTTCTTATTCGGTTGGAAAACCTGCCTGTGCTTTGAGGTGCTTCCTATGCTTCACAATTGAAAACATAACATAAATTTTTTAATTAATTTTAAACCGAAATCTAATTATTATATGTTTTAAGAGTTGTTATTATAATTCATCATAAAATTAAAGACAGATTTTTCACATTCTTTTTAAGAGAATTCAAAAGAAATGCTTTTTTATTACTTTTTTTTTATTCTGTTGTTAAACACAAAAGGCTTTTGCATTTCGAGAGACAAAACCACTGCTCCAGATATGGGTCAGGTATTCGTCTAATTAAGACCCGTTGTTAAACGGGCTGTTCGTTTAATACCCTAAACACCCGATTTATGATCATTGAGGGGAAAGACTTCTCTTTAGATTTGATTGATTGGCGAAGGAATTCATGTATTTCTAATAAAAAGTCATTAAAAACAAATTAAGTTCACATTAAGCACAGAATAACATAATTCTGTTCCGAAAAATTTTTGTTCCTAATTATTGTCTATATTTTTATACAATTTCTTTCCCTTTTATTTCCAATTGATTTTTCCAAACAATAAAAGTTGAAAACAATTCTAAATCGATTCGATGGTCAAAAACAGGACCTCATTCGGCGCCCAGAAATCTCCAGCAGATCCAACAGTTGCAACAACAGCTCCAACACCAACAACAACAGCAACAGAGCCTTCAACAGCAGCACCGCCTCCAACAGCAACATGACATCCATCGGAGCGGCTATTATAGTGACGCCGAAGACCTGAGATCTGGCGGACATCAGCCCCAACGGCGAGTGATGACACTGATTAGACCTGCCGGCCATCAGCCCCCACCTCAGAGCCATCATCAACAACAGGCTCAGCCACAACAGCCTCAGCCAATTCGGATGACACAACAGTTGCCTAATTTATCGCTTTTGAAAAGTGGCGGAACTAATAGTGGTATGAAATGAATCACTTTTTTCTCGTACTCTTAATTGGCGAACAAATGGCTAATTATAGAGCCATTAGGCGATGGGTGGCCAAGGAGTTGGCTCAGGGCATATTTAGCTCTAGTTTAAATTATGCAATTTGAATTTAAATAGATGAGTTCTCGAATAAATCAAATCAGTTTGAATTAAGTACTAATGAGGAAGGATTTTCATTCTTAAATGTGCAAGCTCAAGTGCAAAAAAGCGCTTTCTAGCTCATATGCATGCAAAATTTAATCTACCATGGTGACATTTGTTGAAATATTAATATTTATGCGAATCTGTTTGAATAATCCATCAACAATTACGAGTGCCTTTTCACTGATTCACCCTGATCTAAATTTAAAAAAACACGCTTGCTATTTGCTCAAGAACACTTTAATTAATAATTGATGCTAAATATATTCGCTTGAAGTCATTTTGCAGTCAGTATTGAAAAAAAGTGGAGTCATTCCACACAAAAAAAGTGAAGTCAGTCCACAATTTTCGTGATATGTATTCAGAGAGAGATTTCTTATTAAAGAAATCGATTTGAAAGCACTTCAACCCAAAGGAGTCATTAATTTAAATAAAAATAAAAAGTTTATCCGAGTCTTCATTTTGTGCTGATGTATGCGCTTAATGTTGACACCCGTTCCCCACTTGAGTTCTCAGTGGTCGGCCCCAAAAAAGAATTTATTTTGGCACACAATCCAGGGCTAGATTTTAATTCGTGTGCCATAAGTCTAATCAAAATAAAGACAGAAATTGTGAACCAAAAGTATAACATTTGAGGCGCGAGAACTGCACAGACATACAGTGTATGCCTTTTCTTCGGCTCTGTTTTCACTCAGCCCTCACTCGTTTGGTACTGACGTTTCCCAGTGTTTAAAATGAATTTTATTGATTGTCTGCCCGTTTGCCAGTGTGTGGAGTGTGTGAGTGGGCTGAGTGTGTGCTCAGTCGGTCTCTGCCGGGAAACTCGATTAACGAATGGATGGCACAAATGTTTGTTTATTTTTTCTATATAACTAATGGACAGAATTATGCTGTGCGTGAATTATGGTGTGCCCAAGCCATTTACCATAGCATCAAAAATCTAGTCATTTGATAGGACTTTATTTTTTGAATAATTAATTAATTGAATATAAAATTTTCCGCTCAAAACTTGAATATTGTAAGGGGTTATCAAGGGAATCGACTAAATTACCCCCCTAAAAGGTAAATTTTGATATTTTGCCCCCTTTGATGAAAAAAAATTAACAGGGAAAAATGTCTGTTTAGAAAAACAGGGGAGGGCTGCCATGTATTTTTGAATCCTAGCCAAAAATTCATTTTTCCTCCCCCTACAGCCCCCCCTGGGGAATTTTCCTTGATGACCCCCTGAATATTATGAACAAAATTATTGACTAAAATGCAAATTAAGCTGATTTTCAACTCAACCCTCACTTTATGTTTTGAATTCATTTATCATTTATGTTAAGGAAAATTCATAATTTTAAATGAAAGGTGAAACTAATCTTTAGTTAGATTAAAATATTTTCTCCACCATGTTCATTTGCTAAAACACACTCATAAACAATCTTGATCAAATTAGAATTTTAAATTTAATTTTCGATCAACAATCTTAGCAAGGTGATTAATTGGTCGAGCTTTAAGTGGGATCTGTTAAAAAATCAATCATGCTAATCAGCTGCAGTCATGTAGCATGCTGATAAGAGCTGTGTAAACTAGCATGCTGACTTTTTTTTAATCAAAAAAAAAAGTTGATTTCAAGTTTTTTTTTAAAAAGTTTAAACCAATACTGCATTTAAGGGGACATAAGTTGTTGGACGAGTAGTGCTGTTATGTCTGTTATTATCGCATATATCAGTGAGTATTGTGTGAGAGAGTAGTGCCTCTCATATGTATGTGCGGTCTGTCTCTCGTCTAATGCTGTTCACCAATACCTGTAATAACATATCGGCGTTGAATAGGACTGACATAATGGCATAGTTTGGTGAGGAATCCCTCTGTTGGGCTCACACACAACATAAACACATCTCTACCTCTTGTGGGGAGAGGACTGATAGCACAGGCCTCACAACACCGATAATAATAGCGACCGACGAAATAGTCACGTGATTTCTTGTTTGAAGTAAAGTGAAAATGCATTGAAAACTCATTTTCACTGTTTGTGTGGTTTTATAAACACAAGTGTTTATCAAATTTTAGCTAATTTTCACTTAAGTTTATGTTTTGATTAATTTGTTTTAAGTGATTTCTGTGTGGAATATTGGTTCTTGACTCTAATCTTGGAAATATGAAAAATATGTTAATATTTTTGATGATATTTTGACGATTAGTTTTGCATTAATCGCTTGTTTTGGATAAGGATTTCATTACAATATTTCTGAGGTATTAGTCATTCAAATGTTATTTTATTATTTGATTATAGACTTTGTTATCAATAAATATATATTTCATTTGAATTTTGTTTTTATTGATAACTGATTTCATAATATTTTATTCATTTGAAAATTCAATTTAAAACTTGTCATCAATTTATTTGTTGCTCGGATCAAATTTTTTGACGTAAGGCTTACTCGTATTTTTAAATGCCTTTCAATTCATGAAAATGTTAAGTAATTTATATTTTTCATTGAAATATGCCTTAAATCGTTTGTTAAACAAGAAAAATCCAAATTGAATTTAATATTTTGTGCTCGTTAATTATTTTTCATGGATTTTTTTGCTGAAAAAAAGTAATTTTCAATTGAATTTTGATTGAGAAAAATGATAAAAAATAGTCCATTAATTATAATTAAGATTCTTCTGAAGACAGATAAGAGGTCTTTTTCTCCCGATCTCTCCCTCCCTCCCTCTCCTACTCCCCCTTCAGACCTCCCTCGACTTCCCTCTCCACTTTGTTACTCGGTTTTAATGAAATTCACTCAAAAATAGGACTAATTATCCGAAATATTAATGATATTTCGTTTTGAAGTAGTTTTTGATTTTTTTCAAAAATATATTTTTGTTTTTTTGAGTCTCTATTTTGGTCTAATGTCAGGGCTTTTCATATGAGTGCAGCTCTGGTTATAATGTGTTTTTCATTATCTTATATTGAATTTGAATATAATTTGTGTGAAAAACAATGAAATATTACTTAAGAAAAGAAATTTAAAGATCGATATAAACATAATTTTAAAGTTAATGAGAATTGGATTTTAGACGAGAATTGCGATCAATATCTGAGAAAATATTTCAAAATCTCTATATTTTTTGGCATATTTGAGGCCAGTATTCA
>JAQGCR010000071.1:0-11235 GCA_034699895.1 Chamobates voigtsi
GTTCGCCCTCACTTTTTATCGAAGAATTTATGGATTCTTCTATGGCTTCATCTGATGACTGGGACTGTTGTGGCGGTTCATTGACTGGTGGGGTAGCGTTGACTTGAGGGGGAAGCATATCTTGATATAGTGTCGGCAAAAAGACACTAATTCTGTCCCAAGTGATGGCGGCCAGAGTTCCGTGAAAACAACCGGCGGTTTCCATAACTAATAGTATATTTTTGAGTGACTCCGGAATCGCTTCTTTCTATTGAATCCAAACATAACTTAATTTTGAGCCAAAATTAAAAACATTTCGAGACTTACGACGAGATCTGTTTGCATGTCAGCCCTCATGTATTTGTCCATAAAGTCAAGAATAGTGAGCCAAAGGGCAGTGAATGTGGAGAGGGTTAGTAATGGCGTCAAATGCTGGAGAAATACTTTGCAGAGAAGATTTGTGGTTCGCATTCGGGTCTCATCCATACCTATGGGGTCACACATATTGATCGGTTCCAACAATTTAGACAAAAGTGGAAATAAAACCTGAAATCAGAATCAAATTAATCGATGTTTTATTTGAAGGTTTGTCGAAGAGTTTACTTTATTGAAGCAGTTCTCCCACTGCGGGGCAGACAATACTCTCAAGTCATGTAAGAGAAGAGCCCTCTGAAGAAAAGTAAGAGCACAGGTCCTCACTGGTCGTCGAGAATCACAACAGAAAAGAGCGATTCCTTGAAGTAATGGACACCAAAGGGCTGACCATAAAAACTCAGATGAAGTGTTTTCAACAGTGAGGGCGGCGTTCAAATGAAAGTAATGCATTAAATCCAAGAGTCTTAGAGCACAGGTCTCAGTAACTGATGAAAATTCTGGAGGACTGTCACGATTGGGATGACGTGGCTCATCATCTTCTGATTCACTCGAAGAAAGGAAGGCATTTGTTATCCGTGTGATTCGAGACTTATGGGAGGCGTCAGCGGATCGGGGTTTGTGTCGAATATTACCCCTTTCGCCGTACTTATGAGGCACTGATCTCTTCAGGTGTCCAGTCTTTCCGGGACTAATCTGTATCTTAATGGACGCCTCCACAAACTTTTGAAGTGCATCGACAGCCAACTGCGCCACTGTATAGACCTGTCCGTCCGATTCAATTGTTTGAATATTTTTGACATTATTTGGAAGAACTTCTCTTATAATTAAAGTCAAGACTTCAGTACTCTTTTCATAGGCTTCCAAATCGAGGATTCGATAAATCGGAATCGAATTGACGGCATTCCCTCCGTTATTATCAGAGAAGAATCTGAAAGTATTGCTTAGATTTGGATCAATAGCTTTGGTCACATCCAGCTCTGAATCAGAGGTATAGCCTCTCGATTGAGAACAGGATTCGTCGAAAGTGGAGTCTTCGTTATCGCTTTGGATATTAATGTTTCCTTCGTTTTCATTACTCTTTTTGGTCGAACGTCTTTGGAATCCAATTCCGACCGAAAGAAGAAAATTAAAAATTATAGCCCAGTCCTGACTCCGGGTTATATAACAACTGCATTGGGAGACAAATGAATGTAAAGCTATGGCCGTTGTCTTCCGTTGAATCATATTTGGCTCAAATGTTAACAATAAGTGACACAACAATAGAATTATCTGTTCATTCAATGAATCGGGTCTTGGAGTGAATCTAATGGCCAATCGGAACACTGAGGACACAACCCTTTCCGATAAATATTCACTTTTTGGACACAAAACTATTAAACGCAATAAATGTCTATAAATTTGTGGCCAAAAAATGGAGAGTCTGTCCCTATATTCATAGAAAAAATAATTATCATTTTAGAAAAAAGAGGATTGACTTCAAAATACCGGTTCATTAAAATAATTTTCATCAAAATTTCTAATTTAAAGACTTCGATGTCGTCGTCAAACTCTTCGCCATTCAATTGAATATTAATGAGAGCTTTGATGAGCGCTAAGAGAGAGTCGATGTGAAGGAATTTCGACTCTTCTATAATCAGAAGTAAGGGCTGACAGTAATTATTGACACAATTACTGGTCGGAGGACTCGGAGTGTTTTGATTAGAATTTACTTCATTTATGTTTTGGTTATTTTCATTGTAATCATTGGAATCGTTTTGTTGTTGATTACCAGCAAAATATGAATAAAAACTCGAGAGGAATGTCGAAGAAGTGTCGGTTTCGGGCTTTTGTTTTTGATTGTCTTTACGCCGGAATTTAATTTTCTTGGAGTCGAGCGCGAAGTCTTCGATTTCGAACATATCGTTCAATAGTTTTGAATTATACCAGTTTAGAATCAATTCGATTAAATTATTCCAAGACTCTCTCATTTCATTGGCGTATTCACGGGTTATACCAAAAAGACACTGAGCAGCCAATTGACTCTTACTTGACATCACCGGTGATGACAAATACGAAGAGCTCAGAATAAATTTTGATAAACTGACGACAAGATTGTCTAAATGTCCGTAAGTGGCGCACAAAAGGGCACAACTATTGAATCCATTGTTGAGGACTCTTCGCGTCAGACCTGACTGTTGTTCCGGATTTATTTTGTCGAATATAAAAGTCATTGCGGCCACAGTCGGCCCCCAAAGTACAGAAAAAATAGGACCGTTGAGTGCCGACAACTTTAAACTGAAATCTTGAATATTAATGTTGTCGTCAGTCCTCACAAACATAGCATTGCTTTCATTATTGACTTTCAAATGAAAATATACTCCGTTTTCAGTTTCACTGTTGCGTAAGAGACACTTCCAGAGATACCTATCCCTAACGAGTCCCTGTTGTTCGGCGGGCATTATTATCTCATTAGTTTTGATGGCATAATATATCTCTTTAAGCATTTCGGGATCGAAATCTTTGCCGCCATTCACTTGTCTGAGGTTAGACCGAAAGGCTTCATAAGTCATAGGAATGCTCTGACGCTTTACGTTATGGTTGTGTTGGTCCACATTCAGCATAATTATAGCGTAGGCCAGACTGAAGGCCGCGTCTTCGTTGACAAACGGACACTCATTAGATTCGTGCCAATGATGTGCAAAGTGTTCCAGTATCATTGAAATGAGTGGCGCCTCTCCCGGTAAACGGAATGATTCGAGGAATAATCGAAGGGCAGCATCTAACCTAGTTCCTTTGAACGCAAAACTCTCGACAAATGTTTGCAAAATATTGGACTGTTTTTTGTTTGACAAATATTCTCCGATTTGTCTTTTGTCGAGTTTTGGGTTATCCCTAAGAAAGGACACGATATCCATATCACCGCTAATCAATTGGTTGTCTTTCATATATTGGATGCCTTTCGTTGGTTTAGTATTGAAGTCTTCGGTGGCCGTCGAGAGCATCACTTTTCGGGTCTTTTGATTAACAATTTCTGTGATATTTTTTGGAATTTTTTCTAATTTCGGAAATTTATACGAAACATAAGTGGTTTGACTCAAGGGTTCACTTTTGGCCAAATCCTGCTCTATATTATCGGTCAACTCGTTCTGACCAATCGTTTCGAAGTTATCGCTTCCATCAGAAGGAACGGCTATTTCTGAAATAGATTCGGTTGGTTCTGATGCAGGCTCTGAAGTTCTGATGGAACCGACATCAACTTCTTGAGGAATATCTGATGTCGGAGTTTGTTCTTCAGATTCGTTTGGTTTGTGTGGTTCAGATAAATGTGTCTTGCTTAATGTCATTGTTTCTGTAGGGATACCTGCGATCTGAACAGACATTTCATTTGGTTTATCACTGATTTGACTCGAGTTCTTGTTTTGGATGACATTAACGAAAGAGACCGCCGGACAGATAACAAGAGTTTCATCTCTGCATAACTCAGCCTTTTGTAAACTTTTGAGTATAGCCAAGAGTGCGTCCAATGATAACATTTGCATTGAACTGAACTGAACTGTTATGACATTACTCATGGATGAGGTCTGAGGACTGACTAAAGTAGTGAAACAGTTCTTTGAAAACAATTGCAATAAGTCTTCTAAAAGATTGGTCGCAAACGGATCGCAATCGTAATTGAAATATATTTCGTGCGGCAAATGAGACAAATGACGAAAAAAGGCCACCAAATATTCGGCGGCAATTTCTCTGAACTCGAACGGAGCGTTTCCGGTGGTTATGATATCCATTAATCGGATGAGAAGGGCTTCGAACTGATATTTTAAATGCATTCTTAAATTCGTGAAAATAAGAAATGCCAACCGAAGGGACGCCGCAAATGAACTCAACGGACGATCGCTTTGCAAAAGCTATCAATAAATGACTCAATTAATGGACAATCAATTAACGAACCAAAGAAATGGTAACTCATTTCAAACCTGCATTAAATTCCAACACAAATCTGTTTTGACAGTTGATATCAAACAGTGATTACTTCCGATTCCGTGAACTGATGTCTCAAAACTCACTGTTAATAAAGTGAGTCCGACGTTAATCATCGCTTCAGTATTCTGTCCTTCGGGTAAAGGATTTATTAAAGATGTCAAATATGAGAGCAATTCGTGAATTGATGCCAACCCATAGTAATGACGCTTTTTGTCGTCTGTCCAAAAATTTAATGTTAAAGACTTTTAAGTAATTAAAGATGAGGTGAGACTCACCTGAGAGGGAAGTGTCGTCTTTATTGAATCTAATGCTCTGTTTATTAGTGAAGTCTTTGTCATTCATATTATGTTTGGATCTCTTATTGAGGGCTGAACTCAATTTGTTTCCCAGTTTTAGATAAGACAAGTCGTCAACAAATTCGTGATTGAATTCAGGAATGCGTCTGAAGAGGATCTGAACCATATCTACCAAAGACTGTTCGGCACTCTTTCTCAAGAGTTCGCTAAGACGTGGTTCGAAAGCGATTCGGAAACAGCTCTGCATTATCTCACAGACGGCACTATTTGATAGACTGGCATATCGTCTGACAATCAATTCTTTCAAGACATTCAAAATCCTCATCAGAACGACTTCATCACTACTGGTGTCGGTCCCAATAAATCGGGCCTTCGTTACAGAATCGGCGATCCATTGAACGGCAATATCGGTATTAATGAGACCGTAATTAATAAATTTAAGAATTGATTGGAGCGCCAGACCAGTGATGGGTCCGCTCACGTCCTTGTTTTTGATTACATCACAGAAAGGCCTCAAATAATTTGGATCCGTTACCACTAATTTGTCTTTTCTTAACTTTGCTTTCAGTCTAATCAGACTCTTAAGTAACGGATCAGCGATCAAGTCTTCGACGTCATCTTCTTCTTCATACTCAGCGACAAGTGTTGAGAGCCGTGACTGAGAGGTATTTGTCGATCGACTCAAAGAAGTGCCCGATCTTTGAGTTCCCTTAAGAATGGCTGTCGACAACATCGACGCCTCACCCAATACCACCAAACGGACAGAATCTGTCGACATATTAACCGTTAGTTAATTAACTCAATTACTTATCAAATGAGACCGTCATCCATGGTATCCATCATCTGAACGGTTCCAATGCTATCAATTGGTGATGAGTTGGCATTCATTCAAAGCGTTAAATATGTTCTCATTTTTTGGGTTAAACCAAAGTATTATCGATTCTTACAATTAATTGATTTGACTTTAATTCAAATGTGGTTTCGATAAAAACCAAATGATTTGTAAAATATCTCAGAAATGACTTTAAAATCGGTTTCAATTGAAAGCCAATGATTTGTAAACAAAAATAAACAAATTGTGAAATACATATGAAATGCAAAAACATTCATAACATTCATACATAACATAACACACCATAACATACCCTTCCCTTTAAATCTGACCAATTTTAATATTAAAGTCCCCGTTATTTTCTACCCTAAAAACAAATTAACCATAACAATAATTATAATCTTGGTATATTTACTAAATACCATTTAACCTAATTATTAATCATTTGTTCATTTCTGTAGATTTCAATCATTTTTTACGATTTATTTTATAAACATTTTTATAAAAACGAAAAATAATAAATGTTTTGATTTTTTCCATTGACTTTTCCATGAAATAAATGCCAACAATTTATCAGTTTTTACTCTAATCTTATCGCTGAGAAAATCTTCTCATTTGAATCAATTGACTCTATATTTGCTAGGTAATTAAGAGTTACTTTGTTTAAGTTGAGGTCAATCTGTTGAATAAATAGCGAGCCATTAACCCCCTCCCCATTAGTGACCAAATGCCGATTAGATATCGAGGAATATATAAATTTTTATTTGAATTTATTATCATTTTTTTGTAAAAAACTAAATAATAACAGAAATTAAATACAATTTGAGAAAAGACTAAATCAAAGAACGGTTTCCAATAAAATATGCAAAATATTGGCCAAAACGTCAATAATGAGACTCCAAGTCTCGGAGCGATCTTCAGATTTATCACTCTTTTCATTATTGTGGTTATCGTCAGAGTTGGCTAACTTTTGTCTATTTTTTGGCACTTTATTGAGTCCATTGTAAGCCTCACCGAAGAAATCCTCATAAAAGCGGAGCTCTTCGTCAGTAATGAAAATATTTGAGTCATTTTTGTCGTTGTCATCAAAATAGTCGACTCCAATGACATCGAGAGTATAGACTGTTCTCTCATGTCTTGGGTGTCCGTAAACAGCTATAGATATCGGTCGACGGAACTCTTCGTCGAGAAGAATAACATCGAGACCACAAGTGATGCTCTGGTAGTCGTGTTCACCGAAATCGAACTTCGGTTTGACTGTCCGTCCGCTCGTATCTGATTGCGAGACATAGAGGTCGGCGTCACCCAAATGGGTGGTCAACACGAGTCGGATCTTATTATTGCCGTTATATGAATAGTACGTATAGTTTCCGGCGTCGACCGAACCCTCGACCGTCTCTTTGAACAGGATTTCGCTTTGACTCAATTTAAGGTTAAGGCACACAAACAGTAAAAACAGTTCACATTTCCTGTAATTAGAAATTACCCAAAATTTAAAGAAATTCATTTTCAATATATAAATAATTTGAGCGTTTCATCAAATGTGCGATCAATCAATTGGTCCACAATTTATTGCATTTGATTTCAACTGATTTCTAATCAAATAAAATAATTAACACTTCATTTGACAAATGTTTTCAAATTGCAATCAAAAGGCAATAAACAGTAAATATTTTTGAATTAACCACAAAAAGTACGTCAACTCAAAGATTATCCCAAAATTCAATTTAAATACAATTTTTTATGATTTTATCGAAAGACTCTTTAATAAGAACTGGACGTAAATTTTGGTTAAAGAAAAATATCAAATTTAATACATAATTAACGTTTGAATAAACTTATGGAAAATGTTTTTTGTAATATTGTTTTGATTCAAAAATTCAAAAAAGTGGTAATTTTTGTGAAGACGTTATTTATTCCCAAGAATTTAAATGTCTTGGATTTTGTCAATATTTTGGTTGACTTTTAAACAAAATATGAAACAAAAATGATTGCAATTTTCGGCCGAAATATCAATGAATTCAAACAAATATTGAATTCAAAGCATTCAATCGAAAGACTTTTTAATTGTCGATCAAATCTAAAAATGAGTCAAACATTTCGATGCTTTCATTGTGTTTCCAAACGATTTGATCCAAAGTTATTTTCAAATCAATTTTTATGTCTTAAATCAAAAAATGAAAAAATATTTTACCGTCAATTGTGGGGAAGGGATAAAAAGAATTCTGGTCAAGTAAAGCCTGGGGTCAGGTCCAAAGATGTGGCCCTGGTCAGTCGACTCTTTAAAGAGATACCGGACAGACATAAGGAACACTTTCTTCAAGTGGTCGACAACTTTGAAAATCATAAGTTTGTTAAAAGACAGGGTTATGTCGAGTTCATAACTGGAGCCCTTCCACACCTCAAAGAGTTCGGAGTTCATAGAGATCTCGAAGTCTATAAGGCTTTGATGAATGTCTTTCCAAAAGGAAGATATAGACCTGATAACTTTTTCGCCGCCGGTATGTTTCACTACCCGATGGAACAGAGGACAGCCGTCGAAATACTTTGTTCGATGGAAGAACACGGTATGGTATGCTATGGTTGTGAGAACCCATTCCTTATTATTGATTGTTTGGTTGTTTAGGAGTAATGCCCGACAAAGAGATGGAGTCTTTAATTATCGAAATATTTAGTAAATATTCGTCTGTTTGGAGAAAATGCGGTCGAATGACATATTGGATGACCAAATTCATGAATGCAAACCCATTCCCACTTCCAGATCCTTTACCGTTAGACGCATTAGAATTATCTCTTTTGGCCATTAAAAGAATGTGTGTCGACCCACAAACAAAGATTAGTGTCCTTTCGGTCAGTATTTCTCATAAATTGTCTCTTAATTTAATTTTCAATCAATTGATGAAAAGACGGCTCAAATCGAAGATTCAATCGATAAGACATGGATTGTTTCGGGACAAAGTCCTCAGCAGCAGACAATCGTTGAGGAACTACCAACTAATGAGAGCATATACGTTGAGGGACCCTTCAAAGCATGGCTCAGGAATATGTCGATCCATTATTTCCATTTGAGGGCTAATAACCCGAATCCGGTCTATAATAAAGATGACGATAACATCGATAACGACGAATACAACGGTTAGTCTTCTCTTCTTTTCTCTCTTTTATTAATTGTTGAACTCATTTAAGACGTTTCGTCCATACCTTTGAGTACATTTGGAAAAGAAGATAAGAGTCAAGTCTTGACTCCAACAAAGAGTATTCACATTCAAGACGACGGAAAGTTTATAGCTGTCTGCGCCACCGGTACTTCCAGTCGGGATTCTCTTTTGTCTTGGATTCGACTCTTGCAGTCAACAAATCCTAAATTAAAATCAATTCCCGTTGTCTTTACATTAAGAGGAATGCCATCAGATGTACAAACTGTCGCTCAAAATGAAGACCAAAGTCAGGCACAGAACTGAATGAATCGGAACTCAAATGTTATTTAATATAAATGTAATGAAATGAAGAGTAGTTTAAGCGTTGTTTTGATTAAAATCAATAATAATTTTATTGTTTGAGTGATTTATTTACATTTAAATTGAATTTGTGTTCAATCGATAAAACAAATGAAAGAAAACTTTCGTAAACTCTTTTTGAGTGAATCTTTTCATAACAAATCTTATTCTGTCGTTAATCACAACCAGTTATTAAAATATCTTAAAAACAATCAAATAAATGGAATGTAGTGTTAATGTACTGAAGAAGTGTTGTTCACAATTGCACTTATCGTATGACTAATGACTAGCTCTCAGAACACTTCCGCAGACATTGCGTCCAAATTGTCGATAGATTTAGTGTACGAATAGGTCATTATGTGAGCAAATTTAGGCGAATTTGGCCCCAAATGTCTTGCTTTGGGCCCCCTTTTGGCTAAATCTAAATCAATTCAGTGCTAATCCTAAGCATCGAAAACAGTTAAGTCAAAGCTATTGACTAATTATAATACTTTTAAATCATTTAAAATTGACTTTCAATTAAACAATAATATTATTAATACTTTTGATAATAAGATAATTATGCGATTTTCAGACATTTACTAAAAACAAGTCTTATATTTTTCACTTCCAATTGTTTGTCTCATTCTTGGATTTATTGGAATGGAGTCTTATTTACTACTTATATATAAACATAGTTTTAGTGCAAAATAAAATGCTTTCCATTGGAACCGGTATTATAGGATGGAATGAAGAGATATTCCGAAAAATCTAACGATTCTTTCGCTCCAAAAAATAATTCTTTCGTTACTTAAAAAACTTTGTTTTCAACTCATTGTTCGTACGAAACAAGTGATCGAATAATCGATTAGAAGACTCGTTCGGGACTTAAATAAGAGGCCATTACTCGCACAGCTCTCGACAACTAAACCGAAGTAATGGCCCAATATTTAGTAGTATCTGTTTTGGGCGCCGACACTATTTTATTGGATTCATTTTGATTCGACAAATCATTGCTTGCGATGAAATCGTTTGGCGAAGAGTTGTTCCGTTCTTTAGTTATGTTGTCATTAATGACGTCTTTATTCGGAGATTGAGTTTCAATTGATTCGCAATTATTTGTATTATTCGCTGCTTTTGTTTTGTTTTCGGTTTGCAATGACTTAGCTTTGAGTTGAGAACTCTTTGAAGGCAGGCTTGCATAGGGCCGGGCGTCGCGGCTCATCATCGAGGGAGTCGGCGGCGTTGTGCTCCCACTTTTGGCACTGTTTCGCTCTGTTATCACAAAATATTAGAAAACAATTTTTAAACAGACTTTTAGATAATCTGACCATTAATTGTATCCGAAGATACGTTTTCCTGACTTTTGCTGGTTTTGGGCGACCAGTAGTTGAAGGGCGGCATTCGGAAGGCCCAGTGGTCACTATAGTAAGAACTGGCAGAACTGCTATAACCTGACGTCGAGGAAGACGCACACGAAGAGAGAGCTGAGGATAGACTACTTCTGTGATAGAATAACATATAGGCGTCTGAAGTGACGATTGACGACTCGCTGACCGGAACCACTTTTGTGTCGTCTATTAAATACCAACTGCTGTCGATTGGGTTCCGACAATACGCTAAACATTCAATTGTTTTATCAATCGATGAACAAAGAAGAGTAACATTTAGTGACTGACCCGTGTAGTGCCCGCTCTGCATATTTCCCTTATGATTGCAAACGGCATATAAATCGAAAGTGTTGTCATCGGTTCGAATCAGTCGATTGAACATTCGGGACCTCTTCCACGGAGACCAGAGGGCCGGCAAACCGTTGTTTATATTACCGTTGGTCTGTGGGACAGTTCGGTGCGCTATATATGCACTCATTTCTAAATAAGAGAAACAATTTTTATTTAAATTCTTTGTGAAATCAAATGAAAGGGTCAGACCTAAGCCGTTGAGAGGGAACAACACATGTGTCGTAACTTTATTTCGTTGTGAATGAGATGACTGACGGAAACGTTTCAAATGAATAATAAAGATGTCGGGGACGGACCATAAACTCAATTTTTTAGTGCATTGCTGTCGGCGTCGACACGAGGGACAGATCCACGCGTTATCGGCGCCCAACTGTTCAATAAATTATTAAATAATTGTTAGCTCAAAATCTTTTGATGTCTAAAAAGTAATGTCAGACCCGCTCTTCTTTGAAGTACATATCGAAGCAATCCCTTAGAGTTGCTCTGTTTGTCCTCTGAGAATGTGCTTTCGCCAATTCGATGCTGCTATCAATCACTGGTTTATCCATTTGTTCGTCACTAATGAGAAGAGAGTC